>JAZDUA010000258.1:570000-875000 GCA_038098605.1 Gryllus longicercus | reverse complement strand
CCGGCGTTGGGATGGGTGTATCATTGGTGTGTGTGTGTCTCATGTCACTGGTAGGGCCGCCCTCGTGCCCCAGTGCGGCGCGGGCCCGGGCGTGGAGTAGCGGAACGGGGGCGCGTCGGCACAACCATCGATCGCTGTTGCAGGAGCCGTTCCTCACCGACGCCCTGTTGCGCGAGGTCGTGGATCGCATGGGCAAGGACTTGGCCGACGCCGCCGACGCGTACTTGGACTTCCCGGACACCGGCGCAAGGTGGGTTCTGCCACGCGGCACTCTGCTCACCAAGGACACGGAAGTGACGCATGCCACTTTAGAATTTGAGTTCTTGTTGACATTGTATCCGTTTATCAGTAAAAAATCGAGCATTAGCAATGAAACCTCATTATGTATTTTCAAATATATAGTCTGACCCTCTCTAACATATCGTGGTTGAAGAAACAATACCACGTAACTGACATTTTGACACCCTGATTTCTTGGCATTTTTCGCATACCTGACATTACCGGTACCATTTAATGGTATGGTGCATGTAATTTATTACTTATTATGAGTTATACAAGTTATACAATTCCGACTCTATCAATTGGAAAGAGTTACGGTTGTGGGCACCAAGGATCGGAAAAGAAAAAAATACTGTCAGAGTGTCAGTTACGCGGTGTTTCTCCAACGACGATATGCTCGCCAAATTTGGAAAGATGAACCAAAATCCACAATTTATAAATTCGAGGTAATTCAAAATAAATTACTATTTTGTGCATAAAAATCTCCATGGTTCATACGAAATATTCAAATCCAGAAAGAACTTTGTATTGGACTCTTTAAGAACTGGATCTCGAAATTATCATTAAGATTCTATTCATCTCCGCCCTGCTGTCCCTCGATTACAATATTCAATCTTAACAAAACTTCAAACCCCTTTCCCAGAAATAAAATTCGTAGTACAGATCTACATCCCTCATAATTTGCAATTAACTCAGTTTAATTGTACTACAAGCTGTCTCCTTTCACATTTAAATTAAAGAGAATAGTATATTATAATATTCTAATGTTGTATATATACATTGTGTTAAGTAAGCAGTTATTAAGAAGTCCCTTCAAAAGTCATATTTTTGTTATTTGTCTAAATATCGTGTTAAAAACCTTTGTATGGCAATAATTGCAATCAAGGAAAAAAATTCGTGTTCTTCTACAATGGAACATCATAATGAGACGTTCCTAAAATAAAATATGAACTGTCCAGAAAAAATACAATGAAACCGAAAGGTAACATACTAAACATTGCTTTTAATTTTCACATAGCTATTTAACTTCACATATTTTCAGTACTTATTATATATTTTTGTTAATAGTTGAAGTCTGTAAATTTTAAGGATACTGATAATATGAAATATTTATTATTCAATTATTCTTTAGAATGAATTTCATTTGAAATGTAATGCAATTGTGGAAATGTTTAATAATGAGGGTATAATGATCTATAGAAGAGCATTCACAGTTTTAGAAGTAAATTACAGATCAAGTAGTGACAACCCTCCAATCAACTCCAACTCACAGTTCAAATCCTTACTCAAGTTAGTATGTGATTTTTTTAATTATTCGAGAATGTAGTGAGTTAGCATTGGAGTTTTGCAGGGTCCTGTTGCTTTCTTCATATTCTCAAATTATTAGCCCCTCCCTCACCATTCATATTAATTCACGCCATGGTGGTGGATTAGATTTGAGTGGCCTTCACTCTTAATATTACAAGCCGATCTATCGAGCAATTTATTTTCGCACTGGTGTAATTATATATTTTTTCATGTAGGCAGAATATTCAGCATTATCTCTAGTATAAGAAACATTATAAACCAAATTATGAAATTAATAAGTCTCTTCAAGACTATTTCCAGTCTTCAATAACATGTTTGAACGTAATGTTAGTTTCAGTAGAGGAAAATCGAAGAGAAAAATGCACATTACAGTAATGTTGTGATATTTCTATATGAATTAGGTTCAATATAATTGCCCCAGTTTCTATTTACTCTTTATTTTTTACTTGGAATTTATTATTTTACAGTATATTATATTTCGTGAAGTGACTATATTATGGATATTATTTCTTGAGCACACCCATTAATGAAAATGTTGCATTCTCTGAGCAATTGAAATGTTGTAAAGACTAAAGAATGGTAACATTGGTATGATTTAGGAATGTTTATCTATTCCTATATGCTTAGGAGTGCTACAGATTTGTCCTTAATATCATCACAACGGGATGTATTTGCTGAATATTTTCGTACCAATAGAATTATACTCCATTAGCAAGAAAATTATGACAATTTTAATGATATATTTTCTAATTATATGATGGTTTTCGAACTTGATATGAATGAACTTATTTTTCTAATTAAACATTATTTATGCCTGCCGTTCGTTTTGAAAAGCTTCGCTTCATACATGATAATAATTTTCATGTTCTTATTTTATTATTAATTATGCGTCTCATGTGAGTATTACCCATCATTTCATGCGCAATGGAAACAAGTAGATATGAATATATTTATTTCTTGCTTCATTTTTACTTCTGATACTAGAATGTACTACAATTCAATGCAAATAGATCACGTTGAAAAAAAATCAACACGCATAAATTTGAATTCTGGGATGAATGATGGAAAGAAAGAAAATACGAGTGCATGAAATGTAAAAGAAGAGAACATGATACTAGCATTGGAGGCCAAGCAAGGGTTGCTACACAAGTGTCATGGTAAAATAGGGTCGCATAGCGTAAAATACACTATTGCTCTTCTAAGCACGAATCCGATGCATTGAGTCAATGTTTCGGGTGAGTTAAATATGGTATGTTTTGTCTAACAATAAGAAGTGAATGTCTGATGGAAAGTATCGGAATGTGGAGTGAAGCAACACGGCGTGGAAAGGCGGGGAACTTCCCCGAGAACATGTCATCGTCTTCGCGAAATATACAGTTGAAACTGAAAAAAAACGTAAATTGAGATTTTTAGGTAAATATGTTCAAAAAATAATATTTTTTGAGAAATAAGTCTTCATATATGACATAATGCCAATTGTTGCGTGGTAGAAGATGCATGGACGAGTTCGCCAATTTGTTTAATGGAATAATGTTACCCCAAAATTAGCATTTAAAAATTAATTTTCATAATAAAAAACAAGAGACATAAAAATATTTGGTATAAATTGAATTGAACTATCTATTAGTTGGAAGTAAATGAAATTACGAGGAAATTAAATCGCGCTCTTTTGTACAAAACATTATTTTAGCGACAACAATATTCCCGAACAGTGACAACGCATTCTCAGCGATGAACAAATTGCAATGAATTCAAAACTTGGAGCCTAATGGGGTGACAGTTCCTAGGTACGCACTACGACGATAAGATCTGAAAGAATAATTATTGAATTTTACATTAGCATTTTTTTCAATTGAAACATAAATTATGCCAAATTGTGTTACCGTTACTGAACAGTTGCTGATTTATTTGCATAGTTGATGAAATGTTATCATCTCAGATTGCAACATACTATTAAAGTTACGTATTGAGAATTGATTAGGCTTATTGTACCCGAGAAATATGTATTATTGGAATTTTTTACTGATGCATATCATGGTTTTTGCAACGCTGATAGATTTATATCCACATTATATTTTTTAATGTTTGTGATAAAAGTAATGAATTTTAATTAATTATTTATCATACTGTATAATTTATTAATAAATTTATATTATGTGGACATTACTGTCACTTAATAAAGTTTAATAGTTTTGAGAGCATACCGTGTGCCCCATCAATTACGAGAAACTTCCATAACTTCTAAGCGGTTCGTGATATCGAAATGCAGTTTTCACTCAACAATTAAATATAATGGGACAAGTAATATGCAATAGAAATATTGTTTTAAATATTTTAGTTTTCGAGAGGTTTAACCATTTTGAATACGAAGCCTACGTCCGATTTTTAAAATTTAAAATGGCCGATCCAATATGGCGGAGAAAAATTTGAAGTTTTAAATTTCTGAATTTTTTAAATTCGCTTCTAAGATTCAGTAATACTGAAAACCAGGAACTTATAGTAAATGAAATGGCTAACTTATGACTTATTATACATCAACCAGGAAAAAACTCGCGCATCGATCCAATCGCATCATGTTTTAAAGTAATATATTAGCAGATGAAGCAGCAAAAGACTATTAATTCATCTATTGAAGATCATTCCATATCCCACAATGTCATCAAAAAAGAATTTATCAGTGAAACAAGGATCTTTGGAATATGGACCAAATGGACCAAGACAATGGACCAAATCACCAAATCAATTGCATCAGATCAGAGAAAGGATCTTCAATGACCACCTTCGTTACCTTCACAGAAAATATCAAATTGTGATCACCTGGTTAAAAATTAGCCATTCCAAACTTATCCAACACCAATTACTAACAAAATAAATGCGAAAAATGTGGCCAATGCCAGTCTGCTCTCTCTATAGTCTTTAGCACAACAGCTCTTTACGAGATAAGGCCTACCAGCAGCGTCCCGGCCTTGCGTCCATGTGTTAAGGGGTACGTGTGGTTAGCACATAGCCATTCCCACGCTGTATTTCCGGTATTCTCAACCTGAGAGATAAGAGCTTTCTCATCGTCACACAACAACAGATACTGGGACATTGCATGGAAAGCGCACCGAGCCACCGAGGGTTCTACCCTCTCTGTACCCCAAATATTATTGTTCCAGTTACTAAGATATCCGTCAAAAAATACGAATTATCTCCCACTATCTCAGAAATTCGTAACAATAAACATCACATTGAAAATGTCTTTAAATTTTTAAAGGAAATTAACCTTATCAAAAAACTGTAAGAAACTACTAATCTTTTAAGCAACAATATTGTCTCAATGTTATGTCAAGCAATGTATTCGTAACGCACAATGTGTATTCTGATGATTGTTTTCGTTTATATTCTGTTAATGTTGAATGTGATATTTAATGATCGTCATGTAATGCTACTCTTATTTTGACAAATTATGTATTTATACTTTATTTTTAAATTCTGTTGTACTTTGTATATTTTGGTTTTTGATTGTGGTCGCTAATGACGTGGTAGATCATGCGACCAATTAAATACAATTAAATAAAGCATAAAAACCGTCTACAACAGCGCAAAACCTTACCAGCCATTCAGTTCATTTAGAAAGAAAAGTCTCAAGCCATTGTTGTTAAAAAATTTTACTTTCACTTAAAAGACATGAACTAAAGAACACCGAAAAAGATTCATAATACTCAAGTAAAAACGTATTGAATGAACTTTTTTATGTAATTCGTATTTTAATTAGGTATGTAAATAACAAAAGAAAAATTTCAAAATAATCAAAATGAGAATATGTGACTATTGTGCACTTTTTATGAAATTCATGTTTTTGTGAAACATGTGGAATCGCATTATTATTTTAATAAGTATAATTGTAAAAACAATTATCTATGTTCACTGTTAATGTACAAGAATATCGATGTAAGAAGAAAAAAATCATTTATTGAAATAAAAATTACGTTATTTTTATGATCAAATTGAAAAGTATTGATTTGTAGTGCAATATCAAATAATGTCCAAGATATTTTTCCAATTCGCGAAACGTTTCTCTGGACGCAACATAATGGTCATTTCTCACAAACACGACGATTTCAAGAATTAGAACAGTCACAATTCTCCTATTTGGGGTGGAGATCTTTAGTGACACTTCACAACCTTTTTAATGGTATGACCACAATATATCTTAATATGGAAACAAATACGAGATCCATACCATGTATTAAAATCAACCTTCCACACACCCCAGGTCTCGAAACTATAGCCATTAAATTCCCTCTAAACAATAGATTAATAACCCTAATAGCGGCATACAAGCCTCCGAAAACAAAAATTTCTGACTCGAATATTTCAGCGCTATTCCAGATGAATTCGCCCACTCTTCTGATTGGGGATCTTAATGCTAAAAACACTATATGGGGATGTAGAAATACCAACACTGCAGGACGCCAACTCAGCAAAATAATTACGGACCTCAAACTTCAGTTAATTATCCCAGCAGAACCCACTCACTACCCCACAGATCACAATAAACACCCAGACATATTAGATATTGCAATTTCTAACACTCAAACCACTTTTTACTCAGCACCCATCTTTGAACTAGACTCGGATCACCTGCCAACCATCATCTCAACTCAACAAATTACGCCCCCTCACACTCCAACTCTCACACCTAACACACAAAACATCAACTGGAAAAAATTTAAGAACATAATTCAAAAACAATCACCCCACTTTAAAATATTAAAAACACCCATAGATATAGAACAAGCTATAGCCTTTTTAAACAATATGATAATTAACACAATCAACACTCTTAATAATAATGCTCAGCCCCCACCACTAAACATTTCAATAAAAAACTTCCGAAAAACATTCTCACAATTATTAACACTAGAAACAAAACAAGAAGACTTTGGTGCACCATGAGAAACCCACAGCTTAAGAAAGAGTTAAATTTACTGTCCAACATCGTAAAAAAATCACTAAGGGAACATGAACAAACAATTTACAATAACTTAATCCAGTCCCTCAGCACAAATAACAACACGTTGTGGCAATTCACTAAAAATATCTTGAAAAAGAAAGCAATAATACCCCCATTAACAACTCCAACGGGCAAGAAATTCGCTTCTTATGAGAAGGCTGAAGCATTAGCCGATCACTTTGCTAAATCATTTACTCCCAATGCCACCCCAACTCACCCACTGCATTCAAACATACTCGAAATAGCATCAGTCCCCAACTATAACGTACCACACAAAATAAACTACATATCCCCAAATGAAGTCATTAATATAATTAAGATTTTGCCAATAAGAAAAGCCCCTGGTCACGACAAAATAAGTAACAAAATCTTAAAAAACTTACCTAAACCCACAATAGCATATATCACCAATATTTACAATTCAATAATTAGAACTGGTTACTTCCCCGTTATTTGGAAAAATTCAAATGTAATACCCATCCCCAAGCCATTCAAAAATCTATCCAGAACTGACAACTACAGACCCATTAGCCTTCTTCCCACTTTATCAAAAATCCTAGAAAAACTAATCCTTAAAAGACTAAATTCCCATCTGAATAAAACTCAAACAATCCCAATGCACCAATTTGGCTTCACTAATAAAGTTTCAACTTCTCATCAATTATTAAGAATCACGGAGCATATACACACGGCATTTAAAAAAAACACCATACAATAGTTACCTTTTTAGACATTTCGAAAGCTTTTGACAAAGTGTGGTACCCTGGATTAATATTCAAACTTAAAGAAATAGGTACCCCTAACTATTTAATTAATACCGTTAATAGCTTTCTCCAAGATAGAACATTTTCAGTCACAGTTAATAATCACACATCCAATCCCCGCAGAATTACAGCTGGATTACCTCAAGGCTCACCACTGTCCCCCACGCTTTTCAACATATACACAGCCGACATTCCCATAACATCACACACGCACATCGCCCAATTCGCCGATGACACCGCAATTTTCATGTCCAATCATTCATCTGATCTAATCTGTAAACAAATTCAAACACATTTAAATAAAATTGATGAATGGTCTGTCAAATGGAAAATCAAACTAAATCCTACAAAATCATGCGCCAAAATATTCTCATTAAGAACATTTTCAACCCCAACACCACTCCTAATAAACAATAACCCAATTCCATGGACCCCGCACAATGAATCTGTCAAATACCTAGGGCTGAATCTTGATACCAGACTAAATTGGAAAAATCACATAACAGCAAAAGCACAGCAAGCCAAAATAAAATTAATTCAACTAAAGCCACTCTTAAATCGCAATAGTAAGCTCTCATTAAACAATGCCATCACCATCTATAAATCAGTAATTAGACCCCTAATGCTTTATGCATGCCCTATCTGGATCAATGCTTCTAAAACTAATATAAATAAATTACAGATCATCCAAAATAATTTCCTCAGACTTGCCACTCATGCACCCTGGTTCATCTCAAACATTCAACTGCATAAAGAATTTAATTTACCCCCTATACTTGACCATATCGCGCTCCTATCTAACAATTTCTTCTCCAAAATAAACACAATTACCCAAGCCACCCATCACGGCCTAGCCACCACCTACCAGCTCCCAACAAGAATAAAAAATAGATATCCATTAGATTCATTCCTCAGCATATTTTCAGAACTCAATTAATCACGTAGGTGCTCTGTGAGTTTCCTATTCATGTGTATTTAGATTTAGTTGTAAGATTAGCATTTAAGTTAAATATAAGTCATAAAAATACATATGATGTAGTATACATAATACTGAACTATGTACATTCGTTCACTAAAAAAGATATATATATATAAAAATACGAGATCAATCATAGAAAGATAACAAATATAAGGCACATTTTTCTTGCGTGCATCCTATTAGCGTGTTGACTGCCGTATGCTAACACGTTACGAGACATCAAAGGATGACGCAAGCCAGTGTGTACGTGAGTACTGGCATGCTATTACGTAGAAGTCAGCTGTTTTCTGCTCAGACGGCGTCTTCTAGAATATGTTGAGTTGACTGTTGATCAGGTTTATTGGTTGTTTTACCAATGCGTGCGTGAAAACAAGGGTTCTATGGTCGTTTCCTCGGTCTAAGGACTGTAAACTCAAGATTGGTACTTGTGCACTTTAATGAGTTATGTATCGTACAGTGGGCTGACACTAAATCTTCAAGAGATTTGTGACTGCAGCAATATCTCATCTCGTTGTGGGAGATAAATCACCGTCGCGTTTATTTTTTCTGTAAAATCTTTTCCCGATATTGAGAATAAATCCTAGCTAGTATTTATGTTTTAGGGCCGTGTATGCCTACCTTCAAACGAACAAGAGTAAAAACCGTTATTACGTATCTGACATATTTTCATGAAAAATAGTATGTACCTGAACTTTACTTTTATATTACACATTTTATTTATATCTTTTCAATGAAATAATTTAATTTAGACTATTCATCTGTTTGTTGGATTTTCATTTTCATAATCTCTTCAGTACTCGTAGATTAAAAGAATACGTATCTTCAAAAGTTCATATCGATTTTCTGTATTCCAATTTTGATAGCCAGTTTGTCGACAGAACGTATATGCTTTTTAAGGAACCGCATTTTCTTTGTCTCATGTAGTCGTGGTTTTTTGCATGACACAAAATAAGGCATCAATTCAATTCAGAAAGAATGAAACACATTTCTACATATTTCAGATTGTATTCAATTTATTCATTTGCATACAGAGGCATTCTTCAACACAGTCTTGTCCTATTTGCGCTTGGAAATTGGGTCACTCAGTCGCATGTGTGCCTGATAGATTTTGCAGCAAAACTATTCAAGATTGTTATGTCAAGCACCACGTACCAATAGTGATACAAGCACCACGTACTTGTTCACCATACGTCTTCTTCAAATCAATAAGCACATTTTGCAGGATAAGGATCTTGTGTTTACGAACAGATTTAGAGTGCCCCATGAGGGAAATGAAGACGTAGAGCGCCATCTATTTTGTTCATATTATTCATGTGATAATATTTACAGCAAAGCATCAGTTTGTGGAAATGCACGATTATGACACGCGAGTAAAGGACTGGGTGGGCGAATTGGCTTGAACATGAAGGTTGAATTGGGTTTTGCAACATTCGACCTCCAAGATTTATTTCACTATTCTTGTGAAGGAATTTAAGTATTGGAATAATGAAGTGAATGACGCATTTGGAGTGGCAATAGTGAAAGAAGAGAAAGGCATGTTGCCTAAATGATGCAGACAATGTGATATTTTCCATAATAGTTCAATTATATTTTTCTCATAGTGTTTCACAAAACTACTATAATAAATCTAAAGTGACGCAAAGAGGGTAGGAATGATATGAACGCGGAATTATATTACACGAGATATGTTTATTAGAAAATGAGAACTATTCATTTGATGAGAAACTTGTAATCGATTTTGCAGAATGTGAACACTACTTCTCAATGCTTCAGTTGTTCAGTGCAAAGAGAGTTGAATTATCGTCGCTTCTAACTCATTTATAAAATCTTCTCCGTTCACATTAAATTTATGCGACAAACATGTTGACACTGAATGATGAAATTACGATATTGAATAGAAGTAGTAAACACATTTCAAGATTTTATGTACTTCTCTATTTTTGCGTTTTGCCAGCCTATATGACAGGTTAAAACCAAAAGAATCTACACAACATTAAGATATATCAAAAATGGTGGTAACCTTTTAATTGAAAGTGTAACCTTATATATATCGTAATCTCTTGGTGTTAGGTAATCTTCACCTGCTTCGGGAGCAATATGCTTCAAAAACAACATACTGACAGGTGAGACACCGTACTTTAGGACCGTACATTAGGATGGAAAAGAATGCTTTTATTTTATATCTAATATCATAGATTTATTTTTTATGGGGATGAACATTTAATCTTTCTGAAAGAAGAGAGAACAAATTATGAGTAGCTTATTAAATCTATTGATAGCGTAATTAAACATCAAGATTTTAAGATTGTTCATTGCTGAAGTGTCATCGTATTATAATTTGAATACCTGTTATTGTATTATAAGTAAAATTTAACTTCAAATCAATATTAATAAAAGTACTTTATATTACACATATACCAACTTTTTAATCTTTTTTCATGTAAATATAATCATTTCAGATTTAAATTTCTGTTTTTGAACATCGCACAGTCTTACTCTGGGATGATTGAACCAGGCAGTCGAAACTTTTTCCCTTCAGCATAATGCCTCTTTGTACGTAGGTTTTTCAGTTATTTTCTTCTATTCGTCTACAATATTTCAATTTAAATGGGAAACTATGTATACTCTTTAGCTTTAACAGCTGTATGAAATTCGTTTACAATCTCATGTAAACTAATTCCGTAGGATCACAAACGATCCAGGACTGGTAAACCAGCATCTACGGGTCCGTGCTCACATCTTGAGAGAGTGTGTTGTTAATTTTGAAAGAGATTTTAATATAGATATCCAATCGTGATGAATTACTAAGAAAGTTATTATTGACAAATATAAATCTGTGTCTTGAGGCAAGACAATGATACGCGTCACTCCGAACTTTTTCTAGATTAGGTCATGAAAACATTGCTCTCTTATTCTACTATCCATCAAAATATTCAGTTGCAAAATAGTGCCATAATTTGCCTTAATCAAAAAATGCCCAATATTTGGTATTTTTATAATCAGCTGAAAATTCATCTATTATATTATAATAAGGAAGATAATGGTCATTAAAAGCGTCATTTTCGTTTGGACATTGATTACTAGAAGGAAGAAATTGCTGTTTGGTGGTGGAATTGTGTGAAAATTACCTTCCCATGTGTTGGAAAAATTTATACATTGTTATAAGTAGTACTTAACAGACACCGATATTAGTGAAGAGGATGAACCATTATTTTAAATAAGTTAACGTTAATTAAGTTGTAAGACAGACTATAAACCACATGAATGATAATGTAGTTATAATATTTTGAAAAATTAAAATATATCTTAAAGCGTTTTAAAATGTGTATTTATTATTTCAAATTTACTCATTTAATTAAAGTTGCCGCATCGAGGTTACTGTATACCACAGAAAAACGAGATTTTTAAGCTCTTGGAGACTTCAACATGCAGAACTCTCCTGTCTAACCTCATGAAGATAAAGGAAGAAGAGAAGATTGTCAAAAGTAATATATGATAGAGAAGCAGCACAGAACGCTTTTAAGTTGACGACTGTATAGGTATTGTCAGAGTACGTTAAGTTGCTTACTTGTCAAATCTTGTTTTGCAACAGTAATGAGACAGGTACAACCTAGTATACATCTGTCTGAATACTCATCCCAAAGACTCAAAAAAGATCCAAACAATATTTGTTGAGAATATTATATTTGGGCTTACTTTTATAAAAGATCACATTGATTATATTTCTGCCTATGAGTCCTATAATACGAAGAGGCAGCAGACAAGGAAGAAAGTACCCTTTCAGCGAATTTTCCATATAGTTACTACAAGATTTAGATTAGATATTGAGAAATGCTCCAAAGAGAATAGAGTTTTAGTTTCCGTCGATACCTACAGAAAAATATTCTGCTCTTCATTCAATATAGCTCCAAATCTTTATGGGTTATATGCAACACTTGCCAAAAGAACTCTGATTCATTTTATGTAGACAAACTAAATAAGTCTGCGGACATAACTGGATGAGCACCTCGCGAAATTAATCAGTAGCTATCGTCAGCTAAATACGAGAAACTAGTGGCGGAACAGAATGGCACAGACTTTCCCGTATTAGTTTTCTATTTCTTTGGTGTCGGCAAGCTATTCGGACTTGCCCCATCTTCTTGCCTGCTGCCATCTATAACCGCTCAAAGTACATTTTTGTACATTTTCTTAATTTTTCTGTTTACTAATAGTAGAACGGAAGTAATATGTTAAGAACCTGAAATAACAATAAAACTTCGTCCTAAATGGCAATTTTTTTGTAAAATTTGGTGCCGTTTTTAAAACAGTGGCGTTTAAGCGCTACTCTAAATTCGAAATTCTGTTTTCCACGGAAAAATTTTGAGTTTTGAAAACGTTAGTTTAAAGTAATTTTAAGTACTTTAACTCACAAATACAATAGTGTTTACAAATTCCTGGAAATTTACATATCAACGGTGTGTGAGATCTTTACAAAAAATACATTTGTGTAATTTTTGAAAAAATAAAAAAATATCCCGATATTAACTTTACGTCATATTAAAGAGTGCAATTAGCAGTATCTGTTCGAAACGTTTGAAGAAAAAAATTAGAGCCGTTTTTGAGAAAATAGCGTTACAGCTTTTCTGGAAATGTGGAGTTTTCACAGAAAACTGTTATGTTCGAGAAAATTTATATGGCATTATTTAAATCACATGTACTCATAAATACAACAATGTGAACAAATTGTCGCTAATACAAATAATGTCACGAGGGACTGCGGAAATTGGAACAGTTTATGAAAAACTGCAGCAAATTCGTTCATTTTACTTTACCTTAACCGAAATTTGAACTTCAAATCCATGAACCACAAATTAAGTGCGTCAGCGACTGTCTAGGGCCAAGTCGTTGCCCATTGCAAGCGTTTAGTCGACTTTATTTTCTCTTGTTTTAACTACATGATTCATTAACTCCCTGCGAAAATCCTCTCTAATTGTCTCGTGCTTTTGTTGCAGGTTACCATCCCTAGGATCTTTACTCCCAGGCCGGGCCGTAAAAGATCTGGAAGCAGATGACCAGCAGTTTCCCATGGATTATGATCGTCTTGCAGAACTTGCCAATCCAAACCCAAGCCTACGTGATCAAGAGTATTTGCAACATAGCTCACTCTGGGGTCATCAGTACATGACAGGTATCATATGCCATCGTTCTCGTAAAATGTACAGAGTGAGTCATTTCAGATGAAAACAACACAAGCGTGAACTTCATTTTATTAGAAATTAATATTTCGTATAGCGTTTTCGCTTAGAAGAATGGACTCTCTTCAAAAGTGCTTTTTGTAATTTTCCAATTTTGTAGCAGCTTGTACATCAAAGAAATTTTCCGGACCTTTCCAAGACTCGAAGTTCGGTGACAGAGTCAGACTGTTGCCTCATTTGCGGGCAGCGAGTGTACTGATGGCTGGATGGCGAGGACGGGCGAGATCGTAGGGCTGTGCACGACACAGTGGTGTCTTCATAAGAACGCCCAATTCCGCCAATTCCCAAACTAAGGTTTTTTACCACTTGTTTTCGAAAAATACATTTTTCTCTGTCAACATGTATGTTCAGCACTTCGAGTCACAATCTTTTGGTCATTATATAAAAAGGGATGATGTGCAGTAACAATGAGTTTCTCAGCAATGAACATAAACATTTCCCCATCTACTAGAGAATACGAAGAAAATGCTTTTTACGTCAAATGTCTCAGCATGTATACAATTCCTGCAATTGGATGAAATAATGAACCTCTCGGTGGTTCGTTAGTTAGCGTGCTCGCTCTCCACGGTGCAACCACGGGTTCGATTCCCGGCCAGCGCAAAATTATAACTGTGCACTTTCCTTACAAATGTCCCAGTATCTATTGCTGTGTGACGATGTGGAAACACGCCCTAAGGTTATGAAGACCAGTATATACGAGGGAGGGATGTCTTCGTGCTAACCGCACGAACCCCTTATCCCATGATCGAGAGGCTGGGTCACCGCTGGTCGGCCAAGGCCTATATCGGGCTGTCCTGCCAAAGGGCAGGACAGGATGAAATTATGAGAGAATCATTGCGCTTGGAAAAGTGCGAAGTAGTTCATTCGATTCGTCGTAACATAAGATCAAGCTAAAGATAAAAAATTCGCTGTATACTATACTTTTATGCTTCAAAAATCTCATATACACATATGCAAGCAATTTCTTCAGCATCAGTTCACGTCTCTGCCACTAAATATCGTTGCTTTTTTCTTTCTTCACAATATTCTGTGAATCAATGCTGATAATTCTATGGTTGATGAAGCATTTCTTACAATGTAATGTGTAATCGTCCATGTAACTGATCAAACATGAACGTTCTTAAATCTAAATAGAAAATATTATCTGAATTACTGATTTCCAATGCGTACAGAAATTGAAAGAAAGCTATGAAGGTTTTGGCTATCGTTTGGCCTATTGTTTCGTTAGATACCCAGGAACTCCGGGGAAATAACAAAAAAACAAAACAATGATTTTCAGTGAAAATGCATTTGATTGTGGTTCTCCTTTACTTTCTCGCCTCGCTACATACATCTATAGTCAAGATGCAATGCTGAGACAGAAATCGACAGACAACTCGTATTGGTGGGCCATGGTGTCGAAAAAGTGTTTAAATCTAATTCCTATATTACCTAATTAATATTACTTCCTCTGTTAAATTACTTCCTCTAACACGTTGTGTAGTCAGAATCCATGTATCCCTGATACCGATAAATTGATGGACGCCAAAACCTATGTCCGTCTGTCTGTCCGCCTGTCTGTCTATCCGTCCGTCCGTCCGTCTGTCAGTTTGGTTATCCCTCCGTCCGTGTGTCTGTCATTAACGCTAGAGTTTAAACAATTCAGGCGATTTTTTCCAAAGCTGATATACCCTGACCGATTTGAACCTTTCCAATTCTCATATTTCTTTTCTTTTTCGAGTAGAGCAATGAACGCAAAAATGGCACACGTCCAGTTATTTTTGAAAATTTTGAAAGTTAATTTTTTCGGTCTTCTTACAACTACAATATTGAAGATATATATTTTGTACTTAATGTAATCTGTTCTTTAAAACTATATTTTATAGTAACTTTGATGATAATATCTTCTTTACAAGCTTCTAAAATTGTGGGTTTACTTGTGAGGTTTGTTGGGAAGAGGTTCTGTGAATGCAGAGCAAAACCCAATAACCTGAGAGTCATGACTACTCTGGTTTTGGACCGAAGTAAAGAAACTAACATTTTATCACTGTAAATGGCAACAAATTGTGTCGCTCTATTGTGGACTATGAGAACACTTCACATTGCATATTTTCGCCACTGGAAAGGAGCGTATATATAGCATTCTTCTTGGTACTTGAGTTAGTCGCGTGCAGATGTAGTACTTAACATTTCAAAACCTTTATTTTTAAGTAGCATCGGCTGTTTTTATATCCTTTCCACTTCCTTCCATATTCTGTTTCTTTGCCTTTTCATTACCTCCGAATAGTCTCCTATAAACATTGCACAACCAAATTGATTGATTTAACCTTGCTGAAGTTGTATACTCTTTACAGTATTCACAATGAATAGTATTTTGTCATATAATTCACTTCTTCATATGCTCATAATGACTTTCTGAGCTTAAAACAGTTAAACTTTAATTTAACATTATTTAAAAAATGTCGCCCTCGGCTCTCTTAGGGCGTAATTATAATGCTTAAAAAACTCTTTGTAGGGTGAGTCACGTAACTTGAGCACCTCCTACAATTTTGCAACGGTTAAAGTTATTGCAATGCAATGTTCACAGAAGTACATGAAGGAAAGGAGCTAGATTATACGTCCATTCATTTCCTTTTGATCATTTGTATTTTACGTGATATTGAGGTAACGTTGTTTTTTTTAATGAAACTGTTCAAATTTTTAGTCTTCCATGACGAGCGTAAAAAGACGAATCCAATGATACATTTTGTTATGTGTTAGCTAAGATATTTATTGAGTAATTTTTATTTTTTGTGATTCTGATTAAGGGATATTGTAACGACACGAGAGTGAGCACTGCGTGACCTTGAGTAGTAGACTACTACATTCAAAATATTCAGTTGATATTTTTATTCTTATGTTTAGTGTTTCTTTCAGAACTCATGCCTGTAATTTACTATTTACCTTCTCTGTTAATTGATTGGAGAGTGTGATTTTGCGGTACAAAAAGTATATTTTGCGACTTATGTACCTCAAAGACGTCGTAGCCGTATAAAACAATTCAGTAATGCAAAGTAAACAAAAACATTGGAGAAACTTGAATCGGCATGGTTGCTGTTTCGTATTTTGATAATGTATTCAGTCTAAAACTGTGTTTTTACGTATTTGCACTAAAAATTAAAGTGCGCAACTCGTAAAAAGTCTTTGGCAAATTAATTTCAAAATGCTGGATTCGGATCCTACCATCACCTCGTCCGTCAACATTTCATTCGTTCACCAAAGGTTCATTAGCTGAGCTACGATCTAGATACGTAAATAACTATTAATGCACAAGTATTGAGTGCTTTGATATAATCTTTTAAATCCGACTGCGAGCATCACAAGATTTTCATATATTTCCGTTTTTTTTTGTTTTTTTTTTTTTTTTGCCATCTAAGACTTCAAACGAATATGTGAACGAGTGCACTCTCGTACCGAAAACCTTTGGGAACCGTTGATATCACTGTCACAAAGAAGGACTTCCCAACCTGATAAGTCGTTCTTGTCAATTGCCGGCGGATTAGGTGGCGCGGGCGAAGGCAAGCAACACCTGAAGCCGGACGGCACCGTGCAGAACCAAAAGGAGGTGAAGACAGACGCTGCCCTCCCCGCCTACTGCAACCCCCCGAACCCGTGCCCCGTCGGCTACGGTGCCGAAGACGGCTGTTTGGAGCGCTTTGAGAACACCGCTGTCTTCAGCCGCGATTTCCAGGTACGACTGCAAAGCGCATCCCCCGGCGAGAACGTGGCCCAACTCCGAAATGATCATTTTGAAGTAATGGCAGTGACAAATGCATACAACTGTCAAATAACCGCAGTGATCGATTAGAGCTGTACGTCCTTCTAGCATAGTTACCCATCAGCGTAGCATTATGTCTCACCGCACGCCATTTCTTAGAGTTCAGATACGTGCAACCATGTGTCAGGCTATTCAACTATAGGCCAAGCATGTTTAAGAGACAATGAGCCTCTCTAGCAGCTCCAATACATTGATAACCCAATATTCTTATCCTATTATAACAGAAATTTGGTTCAATAAATTACGTTTCTGCTAGGAGTCGAGTGAGTGCATCGAAGCTTCTAACATGCTTCGTCTATAGTTGTATTCACTGGCATTTTTTTGTTACAGTTAAGGGATAAGGGATGGTGTACCCCTAAAGACATGGCAGAGTTGAATTTCAAATTCGCTATTTATCTGCTAAAATGCGGTTTGGATAGTTTCACTGTAGACTAGTCATGGTGCATTTTGACATTTTATTAGTTATTTTGAAAATCCTTCATTGCTAAGGTTGCACTGTTCTTATTTAAACGCAGCATGATGAATTTGGGCCAGCCATTAAGTGTATTAAAACTTACCGGCAAAACATTGGGAAAGTACTCCTAATACAGAAAAAATGTTATGATTCGAATAGGATTTCGGAAATGCATGTGCGAAGTTTTTCTATTATAGTATATTTGCTTGGGGGACACCGAGCCCTGCACCACAGTGATCATTTACAGCTATACAAGTATGTCCTGACAGTGTAGCACTGTAACTCACTGTGCGTCGCTTCTTTCTGATGGAATATTGTTCACATATGCACAGGGAACTATTTTTAATTCTTTGTCTATTTGCATTTTGGGAATGAAACGGGGTGTTCTATCTAAGAATCTGTTATGAATCTATTATGAATCTATCGAAATTCTATCTAAGAATCTATTGTGAATTATTTATAGGAGTTGTATATTACTTGAGGCTACAATAAAGCAAATTGGACGTGTATATGCTAGTGAGGTTTAAATATACGATTAAAATACAAGTTCTCAGTCGGTTCTTAGGGATGATTTGTAATAGATTGCAGGTAAAATGTTATATATTTCATTGTGTTCATTGCAGTTAATATTAGCACTTTTTTCTGAAAATTCGGTGATCAGTTATGAACGAATAGGTATCGATTTTATTGATTTGATTTTAAAGATCGTTATCGTTACTTAATACACATCAAACCAAAGTCTCCCAAATATAAAAGCTATGGAAGGTGTTAGTTGAAGAACAAGAACCTGTAACGGTGCCAGGCTTTCACGGCTGCTCCAATATCCACGTTACTCGAAAATGAAAATACCATATTTCCTTCTCATCGTGAGGCGGAGTTTAACACTTACGCACTTGAAACATTTTATATGCATTTTAAAATTATTCGTATATATTGCGGACAGATAATTAAATGAATGATAAAAGCAATTTATATCGCATGTTCACATACAAATGCGGAAAAAAGAGAAAAGAAATCCTTTTTTTTAATGTAGAAAAGATAATTTATTTCAATTTTGAGGCATTCAAAGGCAAAAGTATATATAACCGAATTATTGTTTTAAAGAAGATTAAACATATGACCGCCAAAAGAGGTATTTGAAAAAGTTTACATTAGCTGATCTTCAAGTGTGACAATGTGACTGTTCAGTAATAAATCAGTGTTAAAATGTTATGTTGTCTAGAAAATGTTTGAAGAATAATATATCCTCAATGAAAAATAGAAGTTTGCATATTTTGACGCAGAGAACTTAATACAGAGAACACATTACAATCGCGCGTAATTGAAAAATAATGCGTCCTAGAGCTTCGCCATGGGTTTTGAGGCTACAGATAAGTTTTGTGGGAGACAGGTGGAGAAATGGTGGGAGACATGTGCGGTACATGTGGGGCACCCGATTAATCTTTCTTATATTGTATTCTACATACAAGGCCTTTTATTACTTTTTGGGAGATTTCTAGCTTTTATTAAGTTGTCGACTTTGTAGTATGGGTCGTCATGTATGTTGAAGAAATAATACCAATATTTTCGAGAAAATGAAAGTGACTATGATTTGCTTTCCGATTCAATCTCATTGCTTAGCTATATTGGTATATTTACTCAAACACAATACAATACAACACAATACAGGTATACAATGCTGGATCGCACATG
Source organism: Gryllus longicercus (assembly GCA_038098605.1). Taxonomy (NCBI): domain Eukaryota; kingdom Metazoa; phylum Arthropoda; class Insecta; order Orthoptera; family Gryllidae; genus Gryllus; species Gryllus longicercus. Next base: position 855,495 of record JAZDUA010000258.1, on the reverse strand, counting down.
GTTGGATGGCACGTTCTGGTTGGTCATGTTAGAAAAAAAACAACAAAAAAGTCACTTCTAAAACAATGAATACCAAAGCGCGTTATGTTCGCAAGGGTGCAGCTAGGGTCAATTTTTAACACCAACCGAGGCCCAACGGACCGCTGTGTGTGGTCCGGGGATTATAGTACATTTTATTTAGTCGTGCACTTGACGTAAATCAGCTTGATGAAACCATGAACAGCTGATGTACGCGAAGTGCACGGTTAAATAAATCCTAGTACAAGGAGTGTTTTGCCCGCAGGCTGCCCAGGACTGCATGTGCGATTCGGAGCACATGTTCGACTGCCCTGCCGGCACCGGTCGCGACGCGGCTGCAGCCGCCGCTGCCGCCGCCGCCGCCGCTTCCGCCGCCTCCGCCGCCGCTTCAGATTTCACCGAATCGGACATTGATCGCATCATGGAGCAGTTCCAGGTACTAAGAGCGCGCGCTTGCGCCGTTCCAGGCGTTCCTTAGTAGTGACCGAAAATATAAATCAACAATATTTTCCCGAGCGTAATTAATGTTATAGTAATTTTACTTCTATAGTAGTAGTAATAATAATAATAATAATAATAATAATAATAATAATAACAATATTTTCGCAAAATTTTCCGAGGTGATTAATACTGCTTTTGCCAGAAACAGATACAGACCAATGATCATATTGTCTCAGCTTGTCCAATTCTAGCAAAGATTGGGCACATGAAAAGACGCGACAGGGTGTATGGTTACCTCCACTGCCAGATCTGTACCGCACTTGAAGTTCCAAACACTCCAAGTGGTATGAACTCACGAAAACCGGTGACGTGTGTTGGACTGAGTACAACACTGTACGACGAACAAATTCAAACTGTTCGCATTAAAATGGCAAACAAACCGGATATTGTTATCCGGGATTTGGAGAAAAAACGTGTCTACTTGTAAATGTGACTGTGTCATGCAATGTAAACGTAACCAAGGAGGCAGAGAAACGCCATAAATCCTAGAGTTTGAAAGGCACCAACAGGCTTTAGATCTGCTCCTTAGTAAGCATGTTGCAACCTGGAGTAGATGTTAAATCCACCGACTCATAACATCTTTAGTCCTAAATTAGAGGAATAACAATAATAAAGTCCAGTTGTTGAGAACAAAGAGATATACCAGATATATCACTATCTGTTGCGTTGCAGCATATGTGCAGATTGCTGAGAGTTGGGATAGTATCTGTGATGTTATTAACAATCGTATAGTCAGAATGGATTAGCAGAAAGCTGGAAAAGTGTACAAGTACAAGAAAACTCCTTCGAGCTATGCAGAAGCCACCTTACTGGCACAGCAAACAGTTTCAGAAAACCTGAATCTCGTTTAGTGTAGATTGAAAGGTCTGGCAAATGGAAGACATCACCATACTCTATCCAGATTGAAAAACTACAACAATTATTAAGAAGATAAAATCTATGATTTTCACTACAGCTCAGCAAAATTATGGAGATAACTGTGTCTTTGGCAGAAAAACTCCCACGTTTTTCTGTAATGTAAAGAAATTATTAAGTAAAACAAATTAATCTAAAATAAAGTAAGGAAGCAAAAGATAGGAACATGCCTTGGATTAATTACCAGAACAGAGTTTACCACACGATTGGATATCAAAGATCCCGAAATCTATTGATATCGTCTTAAACGCATTGAGTAAGGAAAATAAGCTTCATATTTCTAAGGCTAGTTGGAAATCACGAAATACCGGGTTGCTTATACACAGCCGAGCAAGTAGTAGAAATAAGAAATACTAGTGGTCTGCAGCAATAAAATCACACAAAATGATTTTCCAAAAACTTACGCGTACACTGCCCAAGAAACACAAATAAAATATTCGTTTATAACACGTATTATATTACAAACACTTCTATCAAATATATTACAAAACCGGTGTTTAGGAATACAGCAGTAACATCGCATAATATATTTGTATACACAGTCAACAGTTCCTTACGCACTTAAAATTTGCCATAAAGCTACACGTGAATAATGTTGGGCGGCCTATTCTTTGGATACATTCTGTTGTAATTCGGCAACTGTCTCCTACTTAGTGGCACAATGGGATTGAGAATTCATTCCGTAGATACAGTTTGAGAAAAGACAGGAAAACATAATCAAATATTTACATTTTTTAGAAAAAATAAAACTGTTTAATTGTATGATCCACAAATCCAAACTCATTGTACGATAGCAGTAACGAAACCGGAAATTGTTATCCGGAATTTGGAGGAAAAATTGCCTCTCTTTGTATCTACAAAGTATGGATTTGTAGATCACACAATTAAACAGTTTTATTTTTTCAGATATTGCTCAGTACCGTCTGATTGGAACGTCTCAAATGAGTTAAGAAATGTACTATAGCCTAATATGAGGTGTAAAAACACAGTATACCAATAGTTATCGGAGCTCTGGGATTTGTTCCTGAAAATTATAAGAATTTGTCTGAACTTCTAGGTCGTTCAAGTGAATTGGAAGTGCAAAACAGCATCTTTCTGGGAACATTCGATTTCTTGCGCAATGTATTGTTCAGACACAATAATAATAATAATAATAATAATAATAATAATAATAATAATAATAATAATAACAACAACAAGAAATATATTTCTTGAATGAAATCCAACATTAGTTACGGAAGACAAGGCATACATGAGGTTTATTTTCCGTAAAAAATGCTCTTTGCCAGGTTGAGAACTTCGGTTCGAGAATGTCGGTTTGGTCAGTCAGGAGTTTTTATTTGATATTACGATGGCAATTTTTTAAATAATTTCTACTAAGTTTGAAGAACTAGAGTTTCCAATAAAATTGAAGGTAACTTTTCTGATCGATTTAAAGTTAGGTCGATTTAAAATTAAGTCAAGCATATTAAAACACGATTAGTTTTCGTGTAATATTTGCCTCGAGTCTAAGCAATTTATAAGAATAAGTACCTTCATAAGAACGAGAAAGTAAACATGTTCTCAAAAACGGCACATTTTTTTAACACACCTTGCGCGAAACGCGGTTTTTCACGATTGTTTTCCGTGTGCGAAACCGCTATTTTTTTCAAAACGTGCGAAACATCTGAAACACGCGAAGTGTGTGCGAAACATCTGTAGCGATTCAAAATTGTCTTTCGTTTTGACGCCTTTTATTATTATTATTTACAAATAGTAGTGTTACGACACTGACTGGAATCCTTATACTTTTGTAGAAGTAAGGTATTTCTAGTTATCTGATGTTATATTCCTTTACTTGACACTTTTACTCACGGCGTGTTAAAAAAAATAATATACGCAACATGGGGTCGAAGTGATTTCCGCACTCGTCTCTTTGTCATTCTCGCTACGCTCGGACGGCAAACTCAACTTGTACGTGAATCACCTGTTGTTACGTAAACTAACATACTTAAACTCTTCTTCGGATAACGTAATCAACGCTTGAAGTGGTGCTAGTCTCATTTTCGTTGATCTCTCTGAATATTCAAAATTGCAAAACTTAGAAACAATTCTAGGAAGTATGGGCTGTTTAGAACACTACTTTCAAACGTCAGGAAGGTTGAGTATATCTTTGTTTGCGGTAACGGAATTGTCGGGCTAACTACAAGAACCAAAGCCCAGCACGGAGGAAAGGAATATTGCTGGTTGGAAACACTTTTGAAGGTTTATGTTGCATTATACTACTGAGTTGCCGTTATAAATAATGTAAGAATGTATGTTGCAATACCACCAGTTTTATTTTGCACGCTTGCCTCTTTTGGTATTAAAGAGCAAAAACGCAATCACAAATTATTTTACTATACGATGAAAGCATGAGAATCATCATTTGTATTCCACATTGTTTATCATTATTCCAGAATGATTTCAAACACTCCGAACGAAATACTTAAGATATAAATTAAGTTAAATTGTCTAAAGCGGGGTGCATGAAATATTTCTTACCGTTTGAGCGAAATCAAATTATGGGCAATGAAAAAGTAATTGAATCATTGGGAAGGAATTATATAATTAGGCAATGTGAAGGGCTACGGCAATTACATATTACACTACATTTAAACTAATAAATTCATATATATTAGTTATAGCAATTTCCTTATTCTCATACATTTTACACCCAAATTAGAAAGAAGCATTAAGCATTTACCATTAAAAATTTAATTTGAAGTACAAAAAATTTCAATAAATTGAATTTCAACACAAATTCTAAGGAAAGGAATATTCGTAATTCACAACGCTTTCCACAGTTTTCATTAACCTAAAAGGATTTATATTAATTTATTTTTATATTTATATTCACATAATAGTTTCAGTTTTGCAAATCACGCATGATCGTAATTTTTGTATTCGTTTTTAAAAATGTATGCAGAAGATCTGAGTGCAGCACATGATGCATTGATTGTGTGTTTTCTAACATTTTTCAGCAAAACTCGAAGAGAATTCTCGAATCGTTTGCTTCTGGACTAAATATACATCTACTCCTACCAAACTCCAAATTCCTTATTGAAGCAATGAATTATTGTATGAGAGCAGTTTGTTCTCCAGTTATATTTCTATGCGATATTTTGATACTAGTTGATGAGAGAACTCTTATTCAGGGTCTGTCTCTCTTCGATTGTGTCTATAAGTTGATCGGAGTTTTTACATCAAAGAATATAGAATTTGTTTCTTAAACTCCTTATATTTCTCGCCCATACGTCATGTAACGTATTCTTCGATAAAACTACATTAAAATTTGCGGTTTGTGTCACTTGTGAGTGTTTGATTATTAAAAATTAAACTTTTTAGAGATTTGATTATGGTGGGTATTTGTTCTTCGTTGGTAATATACCATCGATTGGCGATTTAGGCTAGCCAAACTATAACTAGAGTTAATTCTGTTTTATACGTTTTTTATAAATGTTGTAACGTTTTACAGGTTGAAGATCAGCACAAGAGTTTGGTGGCCAAGAAGTTTCATGTAAAGAAGGTACGAAAACATCTATTTATAAATTTTTTATGCTTCTCGGTTGCAAACATTTTAGATTTCTGTGAAGTAAATCGTTTATTGTCTAATAAATAATCAATAGATGGGTAACTTTTAGAGCAATATTTGCCAAATTGCACTTCTTAGCTTTTATCCTTTTGCACGATTTAGAACATGCCTCATTCAACTGAAGAGTAATTATCTTTTCTTTAGCTTGTATAATTTTAGAGAATGCTCTTACCATTTCCCACTACTAGTCGAACTGTTAGAAGGGTAGGAGTGACAAGAAGGTTTGTTTCAGCTCTTTATATTTTTCTTCCTATACTTACAGTTTTCCCGACACTACACAAAGAAATATTTTTGCACAAATAGGAAATGCTTTACAATTTCTCTTGTTTTCTTCTCTTTTGCCAACTTTTAGGGGGAAGAGGTCCTCTTTAATTCGTCCCTGAACTTGACCATATCATTAGATTTGTTTTATTGCAATATCAGAAAAGTCAAACTATTTAAGACTCAGAGAATGTATGATTTTTTTTTCGAATGTACGTGTTTGAAAAATTGACTTCATTGCGGCATAAGAGTAAATAGCGCTCCAATGTTAGGATGAATAAAAGTTCAAACAGTTTTCACCTCTCATGGTTTTAAAGAGCTAAAAGACTGCATCACAAAAAAGAATACAGTCTCATTTTTTCTCGTAGCCTGCAGCCTGATTCACCTGGGAGAGTCTGAAAGAAAGAAATCATAATGAGGCGTTATTAGAAAACACGCGCCTGGAGATTTCTAGTGCTATTATATATTTTGGGTTCATATCATTATTTAAATTCATGTTAACCACGAGTTTTCTGTCTTGATTACTATTAATTCGTATTAGATTCATATTCATAAACGTCGCTCAACAAAATTTTGTTTAATGAAAAATATTAACTTTTAAGTTTATAATACGTGATTTTGTGTTTTTATTTCTTAAATTTTTATTAAGTATTGTATGTCTTATAATCTCTGTGACCAAACTCAACCAATGAGAATCACTTTCAGTTTCACTAAATTTACAATTTTCAGATATTTGTCTAGATTTTTGGAATTGATTGATTCAATACTCTTTTATAAATTAATCAGAATGTTAGGTATATCTGTGCTAATTTACCTTCATTAGTATCTATTTTTAAATACTGAACATTTTTAAACAGTTGTAAATAAAAGAAGAGAAATAAGCATACTGCATAAAGGAGTCTTCAGCTGTCTTTGGAAGTCTGTGTATTAGGAAGTAAATAATAGGCATTTTTTAGACGGTTAATAGACATTTTTACTAGGCAGAAACTGACAAAATTACATTTACTGCAAAAACACTATTTCCATGATATAAATATATTATCTTTATATCTGTAATATAAATACCAGATATGATTATTCAGCCTCACTTCCGGTCTCTACTTAGAATAAATACAATAGGAAACAAATGCTGCTACAACAGAACGTTCTTTGTCGCATTATTTGTTGTAGTTATGTAATAAAATACGATCGGAACATGGATTTCCAGAAATTTTAAATGATTAAAAGATTGCGTCAAAGTAACGATTATGTCTACTTATTATATGCATTGAACTGTAAACATGGCAAGAGCTCAAACAAAATTTGCAGCCGTTAGTGAAAAAATCTTGTTTTAAAATTGCCTTTACCTCAAGCAAAATTACGGGAAAATTCACATATTTTGTAAAAAACTGTACATGATATTATTTACAGATCCACTTTGTAATAATAGATTTAATTGAGAGTCAACATCTCTGATTTTAATATAGTAGTTGTCAGAAGGCACGTAAAAATTAAACAATTACAATATTTGAAAATTTAGAGAATTTAACGAACGTCGGACTCGATCACGTACTTTTATCCGTCTCTGGGGGAAAAAATTGAAATATATAGTTGGAGGCATGATTTAGTAAATTTTGAAAATGTCGTTGGGACTTCATATAAAGTACTAGCCAATAAAATCATGCTATCTATTAAAATATTTAGCAACAGCATTCTCATTAGTGTTCCCGCGTTTTACTTTCTCGCCTCACGAGTACTTCGTAAGACGAGAAAGTTAATAAAACGTGCGCCAGACCGGCAAATAGTCACCAGAAAAACTCTTATTGTCCGCCCTGGTAACGAAAAAGCGGATAATGCGTTATTTAAATTTACAAACAAAAGTCCTCTAACACGTGGTGAAGCTAGAATCCATGTTTTGTTGCTCCTTGATACCGAAAAATCGATGATGATGATGATGATGATGATGATGATGATGATGAGATGGTGAGATAGTGAGAGATGTAAGAACGGCAAACAAATATATAGGCATACGCAAATACACTCCTGCCCGAGGCGAAACTCGAACCAGTGGCCGTATGGTCCGAGACCGCTACAGCACTACTGCCCTAACGATCTCAGCCATCTGACTGGTTCTACAACCATAATATTGAAGATTGAGATTTTTCTTAATGAAATCTCTTTCCTTAACACGGTTCTTTAAATAAACTCATGTTCAATTTTTTGAAAATATGAATAGTTTCCGTGTAATTTTGCGCTAAAAATAAGCATTTTTTTTCTCAAAAAGAGCTCTAATTTGTGCTTACCAGATGCATACAAATTAACGGAGCCAGATCGACTGGGGAATATCCATTTTGAAAAAGATCCTACATATCGTTTAGGCTCTAGTTGCGTTCACAAACGGACAGACGGACGGATGTATTAAAAAAAACACTTTTTCGGTATCATGAGACCCCAAAACGTGTATTTCCGTTGAAATATCGTCCGTCCGTTCGTTTCTAAACACAACTAGAGCCTAAACCATATGTAGGAACTCTTTCAAAAGGGATATTTCCCAGTCGATCTGGCTCGAATCAAAGGGCTACGATTTTGAAAAACTTACTTCAAAATTTGCGGGTATTTTACATGAAGCCTCTGGTTTATTTTCAAAATTTTCTCAAAAAGGCCTCAAATTTTTTTCTCCACATTTCTCGTATGAATAGTGTAAAATACACTTATAAAGGTAGCATGGGTCCGATTTTCACTGTTAACTTTAAATTTTTAAAAGTTGCGAAATTTTGTGTCATCCTACAACTACAAAACTGAAGATAATGATTTTTCCTTCCAATATAGTGAGTTCTTTCATTAATATTATGTACATTGTTTCAAAATTTGAGTAGTTTTCGCTCAATATTGACTGCAATATGTGCAATTAAAAAAAATCATAAAAACAAGATTATCTCAAAAACAGCTCCGATTTATTTCTTTAAACTTTTGGTTGGGGTTTTAATAAATGCACTCTATAAGATAATATAAACATCAGTTTGCTCTTTCTTTTGTTTTTTCAAAAAAATTACACAAATTTATTTTTTTATTTGTCTTTCATGTCATTAATATTTACATTAGCGATTTGTTCACATTATTACATTTATGAGTACTTGCGCTTTAAATAATGTCATATAAATTATCTCGAAAACTCAACCGTTTTGGGTGAAAACTAGCTCAAAATTCCACATTTTCAATAACCCTAAAGTGCCATTTTCTCAAAAACGGCTCCAATTTTTTTCTTCAAACTATTCTAATGTATACTTCTAATTGCACACTTTAATACGATGTAAAGTTATTTTCGATGTTTTTTTTAAATTTTTTGAAATACCTCTCACGTTGTTAATATGCACAATTTCAACAGTTTGTAAATACTATTGTATTTGTGAGTCAATGTGCTTCGAATGATTTCTAATGAGCTCAAAACATTTCTGTGAAAAAGTTTCAAATTTCGGAATTACTGTACCATTTAAACGCCATTTTCTTAAAAACGGCTCCAAATTATTCATAGAAATTTGTCATTTAAGACGAGGTTTTAGTGTTCTTTAATATTTTAAAAATATTTTATCCGTTATACACTTTGTCAAACGAAAAGTTAAGAAAATTTCAAAAAAATGTACTTTACGCGGCGACAGATGGCAGCTGGCAAGTGTAGGTAACAAATTCAAATAGCCAGTCGAAGCCAATGTAAATAGAAAACTAATACGGGAAGTATGTGCCATTCTGTAGCACCACTAGTTTTGACTATTCTCTCATGTCGATACTATTTGCATTAGGAGCGATTTGTTCACATTATTGCTTTAAGAGGAAATGTGCTTTAAATGATGTCATATAAAGTTTCTCAAAAAATCAAAAGTTTTCTGTGAAAACGATCTCACAATTCCGCGTTTTCAGATACTCTGAAATGTCATTTTCTCAAAAACCGCTCCACATTTTTTGTATCATTTTTTCTGTAGCACCACTAATTTTGTTTAAATTTGCTCCACATTTGTAATAAGGTACGGTAAAAAAATATGATGCTAGTCCTATTTTCGGCTATTGCTCTGTTTTTTCGAAAATGCTAAAAAGTAAACATTTGAAAACTATAAAATTGGAGATAGCAAGTTCGGGAGTTAGACATTTTCACGTTTTTTCTAAAACTGGCGCGATTTTTTTTAAAGCAAAGGACGCATCAGAAATTAAGCTGATGACTTTTCCATTGAACTCTGAATTTCCGAAAATTTCAAAAGTAAAAAAATTGTTTAGGCCTCATCCTACAACTACAGTATTGGTTAGATAATACAATAGGTTGTGCTTAATTTTTGCTTGAAACTAATGCAGATTATTTTTAAATCTTATTAGTTTTAAATATTTAAAAAATGACTGCACTATTGTTGTTTACATTTTTTCTACGGTCTCTGCAAAAGACACTCAAAAAATGGGAAAGATTTCATTTTCGGCAAAATCAATATTTTCGAAAATTGCCAAAAAATTTACATTGCAAGAGAACAATATTTATAAAATATATTTTTCCTTATCGAAATTGGTTCTAAAAAATTAAATATTTCAATAAGGTTATGTACAATGCTTTGGAAACTCGAGTAGTTTTCACGTACTTTTTCACGAAGTAAAGGAAAAATACAAAAAAACTCCAAAGCATGTCAAACATTTTCTTGAAATATTTTTCCTCGCTGAAAGTACGCTTAAACTGGTGCGGTTTTCATTTTCGTTGATATCCCTTAATCTTCGAAAACTGTAAAAGTTATAAATAATGCAATAAAATACCATTAGATTTTCAAAAGTCACTATTCTACAGTGCTGTTTGTGAAAATTGCAACACCAAGGAGGAGACATACTATTACAATGAAACCATTACACCATTATCTTAAACGCCCTTTATACTATCCAACAACAAAAATTTAATCAAAAACGATGGCGCCAATTGTTTTGAAAAATTTCCCAGAGACTTCATGTAAAGTACCCCCAAAATTAAAATATCGGTTTCAAATTCTAGGGGCCACGACATCAGCCACATTGATTGGAAAATATCAATTTTGGAAAAAATCGGCTGATTGGTTTAGCCGCTAGCGTTGCTCACAGACGGACAGACAAACAGACAGACGCACAGACAGACAAACAGACGTTTTGTCGTCATTCGATTTTTCGCTTTCAAGAACCCAAATTTAGCAACTTGATTTATACACTTTTTCGTTACCAGGACCTCTGTAATAAGAGTTTTTCTGCGGAAAATTCCGTTCTGCCGTTTTTTCGCGTAGCATTACATAAGTTTCTTTTTCTCGTAGCGAGACAGTAAAAATTGAAAAGATGAATAAAGCGAAAAGTAGTCATTTGGTCAGGAGGGAAGTGGGCAACTCAGGAAATATAGGAAGGAATTAAACTAGTGCTGCTAAAGAACACGTACTTTCTGGTCAGCATTTTCACGTAAAATTACACAAAAAGTAGTCAAATTTGTGAAAAATTGTACATGACCTTACTTCAGTGTGTTTTCTGTAGTTCAAAGTTGGCACCTCTTGGTTCTGGACAGCTACCATTAAGGCTTCTGTCTCTGGAAAGAGATCCCCATGCTGGAGCCATGCGTGCGACGCACGGTGGGGCCAAATGCCAAAAAGCTGGCCAAAAGTCCAAAAAAAAGTTACTAGATAGGGATTTTGTCGTTGCTACTTCAATAGGTTGGTATTTGGGCCGTTGAATTCCGCAATTAGTAACGGCTTCTCTCTTATACTTGAGGTAAGAGATCAGTTCAAAGTTGGGCCTCGAGCGATCGATATCGGTCAGCTGTGAAACGTGTTTTCAGAACCTTTGTGTTTCGAAGGATAGAGAAGCGTGCAGTCGGCCGAATTCAATAAAACAAAATGGAATCTATTCCTGAGAGTAAGTAGAAACATAATATGTATACTTAATTTTTTTAAAAATAATTTGTTAATGTAATAATTAACGTTGATTGTTGGCGAAAAATGAAAATGCTATAATCAAAAATTTGTGTTTAAAATGAAAAATAACTATGTGCACCGTCGTGCGGGGCTAAAAACTTAACATGACATTATTTGAAATGTTATTCTCTGTGAGAATCACAAAAAAACAGCTGCCCGTAGCTGCCGTTTTAGTGCCTGTGACAAATTTTCGTAGCGCGTGCAACATGTAGAAAAAAACTGAAATAATGAATTAACAAGTTTTTTTTTGTTTTTTTAGCATTTTTATTCAATATATATTAATCAGCATGCTTATAAACCCAAATCAACTCATTTTTAATTATAAACACGATCATTTCGTGTTAAAAATGGAAAAAATTGATGATTTAGTCCGCCATTTTGTTTTTTGGCATTTTCATTCAAGGTTATTAATTAGCATCCTTAAAAATTCAAACTAACTCTTCTTTACTTATAAACATAATAATGTTGTGTTAAAAATACAAACTTATGGTAATTTTGTCCGCCATATTGGTCCGCCATTTTGTTTTTTTATGCATTTTTATTTAATATTATTAATCAGCATGCTTATAAACCCGAATGAACACATTTTTAATTTTAAACACGATCATTTTGTGTTAAAAATGAAGAAAATGATGATTTTGTCCGCCATATTGGTCCGCCATTTTGTTTTTTGGCATTTTCATTCAAGATTATTAATCAGCATCCTTAAAAACCCGAATGAACTCATTTTTACTTATAAGTATGATCATTTTGTGTTAAAAATACAAAATTTTGATAATTTTATCCGCCATATTGGTCCGCCATTTTGTTTTTCGGAATTTTTATTACAGATTATTAATTAGAATGATCATAAACCTCTGAATACAAAGTTTCAGTCAAATCGTACAACGCTTTCGACTTTTGACCAGCTTTTCGGCATTTGGCCCCACGGTGCGACGCAGAGATGTCTACTTCTGGTTTACTCTGCTCATGGGGGTATCTTCCGTGCAGTGCCTTCCCTTTCCATGAGGTTATCTTCTCTTCGGTTTCAGTGACTGGCTGAATACGCGGATCAGTCTTTTTCAAGTTCAGAGGAATACAGTTATTATTAACTGCGCTTACTGCTTGCTGAAGTCACCCACAATGTTTCTGAGAGTATCTTCTGAGTGATGCAATTTGAATGCTGTGTAGATTTAAGAGATCTACAACACCTCGCCCTCCTTGTGATCGTAGAAGTGTAAAACGTTCAATACTTGAATGGGTGACGAAGTTTTCGGTGTTCAGTCACAGCGGTTCGAATTGTCCTCTGGAGATTGTCGAGATCGGTATTGCTCCATTTAATAACGCCAAAGGAGTATGTCAGCCCTGGAATTACAAATTGATTGCCTGCACAAGGTTTGGCAGGCAGAGAATTGATTTTTAAAGAGTCCGTGCAATTTTTCACACATTTCAGTTGTTAGTATGTTCTTACTGGCTGTTTATTTGATTCGGAGTGACTGTGGGAAACTCAGGTATTTGTAAGCTTCATGGGATTCCATGAAGGTAATCTGTGGTTCATTATCATTTTCCAAATGTATAACTTTCATATGACCCCGAATGACATTCACTCTCCTGCAGTTATCCAAACCGAATTTCATCTTGATATCGTCAGTGAATTTCTCCGTCACACTAGTTAGTTGTCGCATATGATTCTCAGTGTCTGCATAAAGCTTCAGGTCATGCATGTAAAGATGCGAGACACGACGAAGGGCTGAGTTTCCTTTTTTGAGAGTTATGTCTTATTATTCCTTATTATTATTATTATTATTATTATTATTATTATTATTATTATTATTATTATTATTATTATTATTATACACATCGTCAAGACCATTCCTTTCTCAGAATGTACGCGAATTACATATTTTCATGTTCTCTCCTCCAGACTTCTCCAGAGCTAGAATTTTCTTTCTCCTTGATGTGCTCGTTGATTATCGTTCACATTATCTTTATAAATTACTTGTATTTGTTCTTTTAGACAGTTGGGTGCCGGCATGCACTCCCGAACTTTTGCCGGACTTACTGGATATAATTCTTATATCTGGAGACTCCAATCACGTGAGCACGTTTTAATATTTAACAGGAGTGTGTAACATTCGTTGTACTCGAAATTTTTTTCGTATCTGTGGTTCTAACACGTTCAGCGAGTTTCAGTGAAGCTGGAAGATCCGTATATCATTTAAACTTGTGTTCCTGAATTAATAATGCTATATCTAATAACAAAAATGTATTAAAAGTGAAAACCCCTTCATTACGCCACGGTTAACCACATTAGCGGCTGATTTTGTAACTCATATTCTATACAAAATAATCTTAAACAATATTATTATTATTATCGGAAGTTTTACACATTTATATATCTGCGTAATTATAGCTGAAAATTTATATATAAACATTTCATTGCAGTGAAAGCAATTTACAAAATTGTATCTTGTAGATTTAAAAGGGAATATTCTACCGTGCTAAATTATATTCTTCAGTTCAATTCAATTAAAGAGAAATGTTCCCAGCAAAATGAATATAACAAAAATCAGTTTCTCATTACATCATCTTTCTTCAAAGTATTGTTTCCCTGAAATTACAAGTTCACTATCCTCTCATTTTAATAAATTTAAAATGAACAAGCATTGATTAGTAAAATTCGGGAAGTGACCAAAATATTTAATCTTTTTGAAGAGAACAGTACAGACTATCCTCATAATCTTCCACAATCACAACTTATTCCCAACAGTAAGCATTGTCTAAAAGCATCTTGAAAATTATTGCCTCGTTTGGTTTGTAAATCATTTTTCTTGGCATGCTCATAATAAGAAAAAGTAATTAATGACTTGTATTGACTGCTGCTTTCAAATTTTTCTGCACCTTTTAGCATGCTCACGTAGAGGATTATGGAAACTGTATTGGTTTTGTGTATAAGTTGTAAATGAATGCACATTGATACAGTATCAACGTCTTTCATTTTTCAGGACAGCAACCCATTCTTAAGAGGAGAGAAACTCCCCGTTGCTGCCAAGAAAGGAAACAATGTCATTTACTAAGTATATAAATGTCATAAATATATATTCTCACTAAGTAATCCAAAGTTTTAAAAATTAGCCAAATATAAAAATGGATGAATACGTATAATATTTTTCAAATGATAGATATAAATGTATCTTATATGTTAAATATTCAACCCTATATGCTGTAGGGTATATCACTGCTGTATAGTTGTTTCATTGTCAGAAAATGGAAATGAGGATGTGTGTTACAATTCATCATCCACATTTGGAAATCAAATGTGTTATTTTTGTAACGTTTTAAGTACGCTAATTACGTTACTAGAAAGATATGATCTCTTTAATTCAGAATGAAAATAATGTTTCTCGGATATTCAAATCTATCAGCTGTCAGGGGAGATGTACGCTCCCAGTTGTAATATATCGACACGCTTTCGTGAATACTGCATTTATTTAGTTTGTTCCAAGCGGGTACGCCTAATGATTCGTGTGCAAAGAAGCAGTGCGTACGACGGCTGGAAGTCTACCCATGGAAATTTAAGATGAATAAATTATTTAAAATATGCGGCTGAGATCTGTAACTTGGCTAATGCCATACCGATGAATTGACCCACATCAGCATTAAAAATTTCAATTAAGTACTACAAAGTATATAAATGTGACGATGTCGTCTTATATTATTCAAATGTCATCACGACTACGTATCGTTTTACTAAATACGCACGCTGTCCTTAGTACCTGCTGTGGTGGAAGTTCAGGCTGTCTGCTTCATTTTCCAGCTCTGTATGGAGCAGTTCGGATGTGAGCAGAACAGTCACTTCCCCTTCTGTTTGCCATCCAATGTTGATGTGGGCACGGAGTGCTGACGTAGTGTGATATTAAGTCGAGTCAGGTGGGATTAGGATAAAGGATTTAGGTTTAATTAAATCTGAAAGTTGGTATCTGCAAAGAGCGACGTTCAGATAATTGTCGTTTGTCGTTGCTCCCCATATCATATGAGTGTTAACTGGTAAAATTAAGACGCATATTATTTCCAGTATGATTGGAAAAGTTAAATATTATAATTTCTTCAGTAAGATGTTCACAAATCGAAAATATTATCCTGAAGAAATTGGCGCATGAGGGGATGAATGCTGGTAATATATGTTTTCAATGTTAACCCATTAGAGAGTATATTTAGTTGGAAAATATTTGTTATGTGTTTCCCGTAATCTGTTTAGTGTAAACATCTGGAGACAGAACACATGGGAAAGTGATTTCATAAGTCAACAGCCATTCTGCGTAACGAAAAAGGCGGTAGGAAAACGTATTTTCTTTGAAAAAAAACTGTTCCGTTTTATTCATTTGCATTTAAAAATTGTTTCAAAAAATTAAATGCTCTTTCCTGACAGAACATATTGGTCGTGTATTTAACAAAAGACATTCTCTTGAGACTGAAATTCGTATGAACTATAACGGTGCTTTAGAAAACTGGTCCTATTTCTATCACATTCTTATCTTCAGTGACTATTTTCTCTAGACATTCTTCTACTGGAGTGAGAAAAGTTTTCAAATTTTATTAAGCAAACTTTTTACAGAGTAAATGCAAATTAAATTAAATAATACATTGGGCTACCGCTCGTCTCAACAAAATCTGGATAGTACTTTACATACAACGATGTTGCACAGTCTAGTCTTGCACGTTCGCATCCTCTTCTAGCAGTGGTTGATCTATGAAAATCTTATGAACTAGTACTTTTTAACCAATTTCACTATATATTTAGTAGAGTATGACTCAAAGGACATGCACACAAGAAAACCAAGTTACAAGAAATAAGACAAGAGTGATTAATATTTCCTTAAGTGTGAGTGTCTCCTGCAAGCACTAAATAATTATGTCGCTTCTCACAAAAGTTAGAGAATGCGACTTGTAAGTCGACACCACTCATGTATCACAACTGAATTGGTTCCTATGTTATACCTCACTGTAGTACCACATCCATAATCCCACTTTGTTTATTGGTATATTATATACATTTAGCCATATCCAATGGGAGTAGACACGATTATTTTCTGCGTGCCACAAAAGCCTAGAGTTATAGTCAAGTAGCTTCAAAACTGTCGGTTCAGTGCTGGTATTGTCAAGAAAGCGCCCAGCTTCTTGTCTACTTCCATACAGACGAAGTCGACTTTGTGGTATGCATTTCGAGCAGCACAAAAGAAAGGTTGTATAAGTAGCTCAGACCACTAGGTAGAAAGTTTTCAGCGCTGACTTACTGGCGCTAGCATCACTGACTGCCACTATCCTGAAGCGTCGACGCCATTGAGCGTCACAACATCATAAGAAGAGTCTTGGTTACCTGTGAACGAACGAATCACCCAGTAAAAGTGGTCGGTTCTGACCCTATTATTTATGCCAAATCCAAATGTTTTGGTTAATATTATGAACACTGTGTTGACTTATTGTCCTGTAGACAGACCACAATTATTTTTGTAAAATTTTGTTAAGTTTACCTCATAATTAATAATAAAGCTGCAGTCTTCCTACATATTAAAGTTGTTTTGCACACACCACTTTTGTCTTCACGGAAATCTGTTTATTTTCTACACCGTTCAACATATTTTGACTGAAGTACATGATCTATTTAAAACCTTATGTCTGTATTATAGGTAAATAAACAATAATTTATTGGTGCATTACATTACGTCCATACAAATACTAAATACTCGTAATATTATTTCTCGAAAAATGTTTGAAGTGTTTAGGTAAATATTTACAACGAAGTATTGAACGCAATTGAGCCAAGTCACAATAATAATTTCGATGATGAAAAATTTGCATTTTAATTTATGTCCGTTATTCCAAGTAACTGACAATCGGTAAAATTTCTTCCCTGAGAGAAAAAACAAACATATTTCCTTACAACTGGAGGTGCAGATTCCAAACAATAGATTTCATGAATAAAATGAGAATTGGACTTGGTTTACTAATATGTTTAGTGCTTTGAAATGAAACAGTGTGAATAAACAAAAATTTACAACACACAGAAGAGGAAAACACCAAACAATAATGGTTTAAAATGGACTTTTCCTTCTTTTTACTTTCTCGCCGTACGAACTTTTTCGTAAGAAGAGAAAGTTATGTAATAGTATGACGGAAAACGGCGATTTTTTTAGTTTTATGTTCATGACGTTGATTCTCCGACATAAATGTTACGTTGTAATTTGCTGCTTGATTAAACGTTGGCGACTCAATATCAATTTAAAATAGCTTATATATATGACAGTTAAACTCATGGTCATTGATTGGGTACTTATAACATCATAACTGCATTAGCTGGATTGCTTATTAACCATTGCAGTACAGTTATGTCTATTTCAAATATTTCTTATTCAAAACTCAAGGAAAGTTAATTGCTTAAGTTCGATCTCTCTATTTATATAGTGTACCCTCTAGCTTGTGTTTGTGCGTCGGGTCTAATATGTCTAAACAGTATTGCAAAAAAGAGTATAATCGCAATATCTCATTGCGAAAGATAGTAAATATAATTAGTTGCCAAATTAGATTACACACGTTAACGTCAAATTCACATTTTGGCACTTGGCTAATTATATTCGAGCCATGAAATGGCATTATTTTGCACAAAGGTTATCTACATGGAACGTGACACGATGTAATAAGTATAAAATGCGGTGGATGCAGAGTATAAAATGAGTTACACAACTTGCGAATATGTGATAAAATACCTCTACTATTATAGTTTTATGAAAGTAATGATCATTTACAGCGCGCAGAATACATGGGCGGTGGGTTTGTTACATTGTTCACTCCTTTACTACCAAATAAAATATTTTCATGGTATTCATCTAAATGACGCTTTCATTACTTACTAAATTAATTTATTAATTTAAATGTTGACTTATATATTGAGCCTTTCATTTAAAAACAAATGGAAATATATTGCTAATTGAAGTTATTCATTTAGGGATTTTTTTAATGTGACACGTGTCCCGCGAAAAAAATCGTATTCAGAAGTAAAAATACTCTTAGGTTCCTCTTCCTTAAAATGTGAATGGCAATATTGTAACTACGTTCGAATTAAGAAAATCTTAATATATATAAATCTCGTGTCACAATGTTTGTCCTCAATGGACTCCTAAACCACTTAACCGATTATAATAAAATTCGCACACCATGTGCAGTTCGATCCAACTTGAGAGATAGGATAGTTTAAATCTCAAATTATAGTCGCAATTTTAATTTATTGCTAATTATTTGTCTGTTATTATTTGACAGTCACAATTATCTGTTAACTCCAAATGATTCTAACAGATGTCGATACCTTTCGACTGGGTTGAGTAAGTAATCAATAGATGGCGCTGCTATGGTAAAAAATCAGCTCAAAGAATCAGGACAGCAGAAGGTCATGCACAAGAATCTCAAGAACAGTGTAACGAACGTCTTCAAGAGAATATCATAAGAACAAGAGCAGCAGGAGAACGAGACATAGCCACAGTAGGAGCACAGGAACAATAATTTCAATTTATACATGTAAGTAATATCACATAGTTTTATAAAAGTTAATTAATATATCAATGAGAAAATGGCACAAAGCTCCCCACACTTTTTCAATAATTGTACAAAAATTTTTATATTATTTTTATTTAACCTCCATTGAAAATTATTTTGCACTTATTATTTCAATGTGCTATGATAACATGTTTTTCAGTTCCTCTTTCTAATATTTAAACGATTAAATTATTATTTTCAGTCAAATGCCACCGAAAAAATCTAACCTCAACAACGCGAGCAGCAAAGGGTCACGACGCAAACGTGTTGAAAGAGCTCAGCAATTACCAGAACAAATCGAAACAAGAAATGCAGCTCAAAGAATCAGGACTGCAGAAAGTCGTGCACAAGAATCTCAAGAACAGCGTGACGAACGTCTGCAACAGAATATTACGAGAACAAGAGCGGCACGAGAACGAAACATAGCTACAGTACGAGTACTAGATCGACAAAGGCAACGGATCAGCCGCTCATTAACACGTGCATCATTCGTTCGGCTTGCCTTTGAATATGCACCAGATATTAACTACTCAGCGCATTCAAAAATTGCTATCGGTGGAATGGATAAAGTATGTCAATGTTGTCAGGCATTGAAATTTCGGAATGAAGCAGCCGGCATGTGCTCCGCATCAGGAAAAGTTGTGCTGTCACCTCTACCCGCTCCGCCGGAGCCTTTATTATCCCTTCTTACTGGCAATTCAGATGATTCCAAATTATTTTTGCGTAAGATACGCAAATTTAATTCTTGCTTCCAAATGACGTCATTTGGGGCAACTAAAATTTGCGATCGTGCATCCGATGGACGTAATTTTGAAACTATATTCAAAATTCAAGGCCAGGTGTACCATAAAATCGGATCACTGATGCCAATGCCTGATAACAATCCGAAATTTCTTCAAATTTATTTTATGGGCGATTGTGAAGAGCGCGTGACGACTCGGTGCCTGTATAATTTTATTGAACAAGCAGAGGAAAGAGCAATTGTGATATTATTGGAAAATTTTTTAGAAGATCACAATCAACTAATTCAATTGATCAAAAGAGTTTCGCCACGACTGCAAAATGACAATTATCAAATCGTCATAAAAGCCGACAAAGTACCATTAGGTGAACATGCTGGTAGATTCAACGCTCCAACTGTTGATGAGGTTGCTGTTATCATGGTTGGTGATCCAGTTGACAAAAGATCTATAAAAATTACACGGCGAGACAACACTGTCAGTACGATTTCGGATCTACACCGTTCATATGACTCACTACAATATCCATTGATATTTTGGCAAGGACAAGATGAATATCACCTTAATATCAAACAGTATGATCCAAATACCGGTAAATTTGACAATTATCTATTTACTTTCTTACTGTATGTATAGATTTTAATTTCGTATTGCATTTTATTTTTTATTTTTTTAGGTGATTACAGAAATAATAAAGTTAGCTCAATGAACTACTACGCACACCGAATAATGGTTAGACAACATCAAGACAATTATATCCTTCGATATCGTCAGCTGTTCCATCAATACATTGTTGATATGTATGCTAAGGTCGAAAGCGAACGCTTGCGATTCCTTCGATTCAACCAGGCAAAACTACGATCGGAAGAATATATTCACTTACGAGATGCTGTTGCTGGAAACATCGATGGAAATTTAAATCCCATTGACATCGGTAATGCTTTCATTTTACCTTCAAGCTACATCGGCAGTCCACGGAACATGCAGGAATACATACAAGATGCGATGACTTACGTACGTCATTACGGCCGACCGGATTTATTTATTACATTCACATGTAATCCGAATTGAGAAGAGATACAAACTTTACTATTGCCAGGACAACAAGCCATTCATCGTCATGATTTAACTGCACGTGTGTTTAAACAAAAATTGAAATCCTTAATTGATTTTATTGTTAAATATTCAATTTTTGGTATCACACGTTGTTGGCTGTATACGATAGAGTGGCAAAAGCGAGGTTTGCCTCATGCCCACATTTTGGTTTGGCTTAAAAATAGAATCCGTCCTGAAGAAATCGATCAAATAATTTCAGCCGAAATTCCAGACCCATTAATTGATCAAGAATTATTTGATATTGTCACCAAACACATGATCCATGGGCCATGCGGTGCTTTCAACATGACGTCACCGTGCATGGAAAATGGAAAATGTAAAAAAAAAAAAAATCCCAAAGCCGCATACGAATGACACGATCACGGATATTGATGGTTATCCAATGTATCGCCGCAGAAGTACTGAGAATGGTGGCCACACATTTACAATGCGACTGCCGAACTTTCCAAATCAAGTTGAGTTTGATAATCAGTGAGTGGTACCATACTCACCACTACTTTCAAAAACTTACAAAGCTCATATCAATGTTGAGCTTTGCAGTTCTGTTAAATCAATTAAGTATATTTGTAAATATGTAAACAAAGGCAGTGATTTGGCCATATTTGAAGTACAAAACATAAATAAAAATGACGAAATAGCACGATACCAAATGGGCAGATACATTAGCAGCAATGAAGCTATTTGGCATATTCTCAGCTTTCCCATCCACGAAACAGATCCTGCTGTCCAACATCTGGCAATACATCTTGGAAACGGTCAACGTGTATACTTCACTGAAGAAAATGTTCTCCAAAGAGCGTTCGAAGCTCCGAAAACGACTCTAACTGAATTTTTTACATTGTGTCAAAAACCTGATGTTTTTGGCCAATTCGCGAAGACATTGGTGTTTGGTGATGTTCCACGTTATTTCACATGGAACAAATCCAGTAAAAAATGGGAGCCACGGAAACAAGGAAAACCACATCCTTCCATTACAGGCATATTCAAAGCTAAGACATTGGGGAGACTTTACACGGTACATCCAAAGCAACGTGAGTGCTTCTATTTACGTTTGTTATTGGTGAATGTTCCCGGACCAACGTCTTTTGAATTTTTACGAACAGTTAATGGTCGAGTATTCAATACATACCAGGATGCATGTCGTGAACTGCAATTGCTAGAAGACGATAACCATTGGGACTTAACGCTTGCTGATGCTGCGTTGACATCAACACCGAATAACATTCGTCAGTTGTTTGCAATTATTTTGACGACATGTTATCCCTCGCAAGCACAAACTTTGTGGGAAAAATATAAAAATTGTATGACAGAAGACATATTGCACCGAATTAGACAAACAAATCAATGCCAAAACATAGATTATACACCAGAGATGTACAATGAAGCATTGGTCTTGATCGAGGATTTATGTGTTCTTATTTCAAATTTACCACTTAATCATTATGGTATGCCATCACCTAATCGTCCAGCCACCGACTTAGTCAATACCGATTTACAACGAGAAAATCAATATGACCATGAAAGTTTAGCAACAATTATCATGAACAGTGAACCATTACTGACAGCAGAACGAAAAATTATTTATGATCGGATTATGCTGGCTGTTGCTGCTGAACAAGGCGTTTTTTTTTCTTGGATCCACCCGGTGGAACCGGTAAGACATTTTTAATATCGTTGATTCTTGCCAAAATACGGTCGCAACAAAAAATCGCATTAGCAGTAGCATCGTCAGGCATTGCGGCTACTTTACTGGATGGTGGGCGAACAGCACATTCAACATTCAAGCTGCCATTGGACGTTCATAATAAACCAGATGCAATGTGTAACATCAAAAAGAATAGTGGAATAGCTGCAGTGTTGCGGAAGAGTTCTATAATAATTTGGGATGAGTGCACAATGGCACACAAATATTCACTTGAAGCATTAAACAGAACTATGCAAGATTTAAACAGCAATAATAAACTTTTCGGTGGTGCTATCTTACTTTTGTCTGGTGACTTCCGGCAGACCTTACCGGTTATACCTCGCTCTACTTTCGCGGATGAGATTAATGCATGTTTGAAACAATCATTCTTATGGCGAAGTGTTGAAACACTTCGATTGACCATAAATATGCGAGTACAATTGCAAAATGATCCATCAGCACAAATATTTTCCGAACAACTACTAGATATTGGGAACGGTAAAATAGAACTGCAACCAAATACGCAATGCATTAAACTACCAGACATTTTTTGCACTGTTGTTCAGGATAAAAATGAATTGATTCAGAGTATTTTCCCGGATATACAGAATAATTATTTGAATCATGAATGGCTTAGTCAACGGGCGATTTTGGCAGCCAAAAACGTTGATGTTGACGAAATTAACTTCCAGATACAACAGTTGTTACCAGGCGATCTGATGTCTTTTAAATCAATCGATACTGTTGTTGATGAAAATGAAAGTGTAAATTTTCCGATTGAATTTTTAAATTCATTAGATATCCCTGGAATGCCACCACATAATCTTCGATTAAAGATTGGTTCCCCTATTATTGTCCTCCGTAATTTGAATCCACCTCAATTATGTAACGGTACGCGTTTGGTCATCAAAAAGATCACCGGAAACATTCTTGAAGCAACCATTTTGGCTGGGAAGTTTAAAGGAAAAGTGGTCCTGCTGCCACGTATTCCGATGATACCATCAGATTCTACCATACCCTTCAAAAGGCTACAGTTTCCAATTCGTTTAGCTTTCGCCATGTCTATAAATAAATCTCAAGGTCAAACAATGTCCATTTGTGGTTTAGATTTGGAAAATCCATGTTTTTCTCATGGGCAACTGTATGTTGCGTGTTCACGTGTTGGGAAACCGTCGAATCTATTTGTGTTAGCTAAAGACAGGTTAACCAAAAACATTGTGCACCGATTGGTGTTAAATTAAATTGAAATTGAAAGTATTTATAATTCAAAAAAATAGATATTAATGTTTAAAAGTTTAAGACTGTCTGCCTTGCCTACCTCATTCATGAGTTTAAGCGTCACATGTTATTTACTGTATTATACTGTAATATACTTATATTTGTTATAAAATTAAATGGAAATAATAAATCTGATAAATTTTTATTTTGTACCTATTGATTTCTGCTTAATATCAAGTGTAAGAACATTTTAATTAATTGTGTTCAACGTACTTCCCCTTCAAATCTCAATCCAGTGAATTTGTATACCAACATCAATATTTTCGTCTTTGTTCGTAAATAATTTCATTGTACTAAAGGGTTATAGTAGTAGAAAGTCAAATAAGGAGATCACCATATTTTTTTACAAATACCATCTGTGTGAAAAAGCATAGTGGACTCCGTGACTGATGTTCTCTTATTGTTCCTCTTAGATTGTTTACTATAATGTAATATAACAAAAACTTTAGCCACAGCAACGCGTGGCCGGGTCAGCTAGTAGCTTTATAGAAATCGAAGTAAGCGTGTTATTGCCTAAACGGTAAGCGCAGTCAATTATACTTAAAAGTTGCGTTTCAGAGAAAATATAATAGGATTTGAACGTGCTTTCTGTATGTTGGTCTTGTTCGGGCGTTCTATTATTATGAAATAGATATCACGTTCGAGAGTTTCAAGAGTAACAATTTACACAAAGACTTAAAAATTAAATGGGAAAGACCCCTAAATTAATTCTTAACAAACCAGCGTTAAAGTAATTGAATAAATTATCAGTAAGTAAATCTAGACTCTCCGTAAACACCAGTACATGGAGATTAACCATACGGATACTTCGCGATAAAGTCTCCAAGACAGTATTTTCTATTTTGTGATATTTGAAGCCCTCCACCTCAATCAAAACTATGTAATATTGTATGAGTTCCAGAATCCCTTCCCAGTATTTAAACTGTAGCTGAAAGATGAATAAAAGTTAAAAATAAAATAAAACAAAATAAAAAAATATTAAAATTAAAATATCGCGAAATTAGACCATTTCTAGACGTTTTCTCTCCCTAGTTATTGAAAACCTATTTGTATCGGTAAACGAACTGCAGATTTGATTTTTTTGCATTGTTACCAAACCAGTTATACACCACCGGCTTTACTCCTACCGCAAGCAAAAGGAGGGCTCCACAATACGTGCGCATAGTGAATGTACATTAATGTCCAGAAGAAAACCAAGGGTTCATCTCAGTATTCGCTAAATGGATCACGGAAACTAGAGAAAAACCTGATCGGTATTGGTTGCTTCGTAGAAATGCACCGAGAAAGATGGCTCATGGCATCAACTGATGTCACTGCAGGCTCTCTGACCGGGATGTCTTAGTGTTAAGTCCCGACGGTGACAGGATTTTCGACACTAGCTTGTCAGCTAGGTATCCCCATCTTATTCACCCGGAACATTGAAGGTAAGGTGACACTCAATCTAAATATATATCTTAGGTTCATTCAAGACAATTATTAAAGAAAAAGTTTATTGTATATTTCAAATAAAAGTAAATTTATTGAAGTACATTGCATTCACGACATTTCCACAATTGTTCCATAGTCGCTTTCAGGTAATGTTACATAAATCTATAAAGGAAAATTCAAAATTTTAACATATTGATATACAAAAATAGTTAAATAACATTTAAAATTCTTTTCAAAAATCTGTAGAATTTTGTAAAGATATATTTTTTACTTATTTGATGAATACTGAGTTGATAACTAAAAACCTAAATGAATTGATTACTCCTATTAAAATAATTTAAACTAGAAAAGTAGGGGAAGCGGGGGTAATGGGGGTCCCTTTTTGTTTCTTCAATATAAATCAGCACGAATTGTTCCTATGAACAAGTATGCACTTTTATATCACAGACTAATTATAAATCTTGTGTTTTTACCACAAAAATAATCAAAAATTCATTAAAACCCTCTCAAATATCGAATTTCCAAAAATTTGCATTTGACCCCCATTATCATCACATGCGAGTAATGGGAGTCACTGAAGAAATATGAAGCAAAATGAACACATTAGTACTTAAACAGTATTTATTTTGTTTACAATAATTGAAGGTATCAAAAGTAATATGACTCTCAAGGTTGTCCAAGATCAGCAGCACTGGGTTCTGAGCAGTTGGGCAAGTAAGGCATTTGAAGTGTTTGAGTCATTCGATGAATTCTTCATACGTCCAGCCATTCTTGCTACGTGTGTAAATAGCACCATATGACCATTCAAACTCATTCAGATCAATATTTTTTTTGTTATTTACTTTGGTACACACGCGCTTAGCTCCTTATCTTTAAGAGCGCGTCTATAGCAACTGCTGCTAAAATGTTCGAGAGTCCATTAAACATACTTTAGCGGATTCTCGGATTTAGATTTTATCAGTGCTTGTAAGTGATAGGATAAGTATGTCCCTTTTGTCCCCCTTGTCTCCCTAGTTCTTTTTGTCTCATTTCGTTCCTTTTGTCCCCATGTCCTATTAGTCCCACTAGTCCCATTTTTCGTTTGTCCCCTTGGCTCATTTTGTCCCCTTGTCCCAGTTTTTCCTCTTGTTCCATTGTCCCCTTGTCCCATTTTGTCACCTAGTCATATTTTGTTTCATGTCCCATTTTGTCCCCTTGGCCCATTTTGTCCCATTTGTCTCATTATCTCCATTGTCTAATTTGTCCCCTTTAATCCTTTCTTCCCTTTTCCAATTTAGTCCATTTTGTCTCCATTGTCCAATTTTGTCGACATGCCCTCATTGTCCTTCTTACCCCGCTTTGTCCCTCTTGTCCCCCTTCGTACTTTTGGTCCTTCCGCGCTCTGCGATTGTTATTAAAGAATCGTACAAAGACCCTGTACCAACAGCCCTTGCTACAGAACTTCGAAAGTGATGACAAGTCTTAACTTCTGAAAGTGTTAAATGTTTATTTTGAGTAACTAGAATAACTAGAAATTACAAAATCATTGTATTCCTCTATTAGTCCTTAAAGACTAATTTAGAGGACTTGTTACATAAATAACTATTGTTTGGGACAATGGTAGTCACTCTGCGATAATACGAATCACTGACCACCATTACCCCCACAGGCACATTTTTATCATAACTCCTCATAAACTTTTATAGGATGTTTAAAATTACTCACAATTGGCATCAAATGATTTGCTGAAGTAGTTCCATTCCAAAAAAATGTTTACTTTCGGAAATCTCCAAGTTCGCATACGTAAGAACTTATTTTCTGATAACACTTTCTAACATCAACCACTCACTTTCCTAATACGAACGCGATAATCGTCGATTTAAGCTTTCTTTGGCTGCGGTGAACAACTGATTATAAATATCATGACTAATGGTAGAGAGAAATATATGTTTCTGCATTTCAATATAGTTTGATGACCCCCATAATCCCCTGCACATTACAAGAAAAATGGTCCCTCTCGCATTGTGTACTTTCCTTTTTCTATCGCTCGAAAGTGAACATTTCGAGTATTCATATTGCTATTTACCGCTTCTATTCATAGTTCACATAGGTAGAATAAAAGAGAAGGAAAAATTTCGAGAATCAAGACGTTCGCAAACTACGTGAAATACACTTTGTACTTGTTTTGACGATATGAGATAAAAATTAAAATTAATTGGATTATGAAGAGAAAAATCAGATATCCCACAATATATTTATTAAATAAATTCCCAAGTGAAAAATATAAATGAGTACTAGTTTTGTAAAATAAAATTAACCTGAAGTTAACATGAAAAGTTTTCCAGAGAGTTTATAAAATTCAGAAAGACGAAAAGAGATAGCTTGACAGCTTACACTAATCAAAATAGTGTTTAATTTAATGCAATATAATTTAGTGTAACAGAAATAAGCAAAATATGCTACATGTAAATTTAAGCCAAACTCATAAATATTATGCGAAACAAATTTCGAATTCTAGAATATTATTTTATCGTTATTTAAACTTCCTGTGCTTCCGACAGAGTCAGAAGTAAAATGTTTAGTAGATGCAGTTGTTAAGTGACCTTGAATGCATTCAGTCTGAATCCAGCCAGTTCTCGAGGTAGCACGCGCGCGTGTTCTCGGTAAAGCAATTCTGTTCTTTGTATTGTTTTGTGTTTACGGTTATGCTGTATATGTAATTTGTGAGTGCTTGTGCAACTAGAGTGATGCGAAGAATTGTTGAAAAAATGTATGCGTGAACGTGACAGAAATGAAGAGTAGGAAGCTGTATTGCAGTCGAAGCTCTGTGATCATATTCTTATGTCCTTAGGTAAGTGATACTCAAGTTTTTAAATATTTTTGCAATTTCAATTGAAGTTAATGTTGTGAACATGTGATAGTTATATAATGTCTGTGTACCTATTGCAATGATTTGCAACTTTTTACTTTGAAAGTTATCGCTTTTTTCAATTTTTGGGGGATATCTATGCCCTTTATAATTATGGGAGATCTGTAATTATGTTTCGAATATATTCGTTTAACCATTACTTTTCCCATTGTTAGAACACAAGAAAATTGAAACTGAACAATTTCTTCCTATCGAAACGGAAGAAACTACGCTCTAGTGAATATTATTTCTATAAACAAGAATTAAAAAATTGAAAGTGTATATTAAATTTATTGTGGTACCCATTCGCCTTTTAGGCAGTTTTAATCTAGTTCAGAAAAGTAGGGAATGAAATATTAACAGAATATTCATGAACTATTACTTTTCATGAACCTATATTTGATATATTCATGAACTCTTATTAAAAGTATATGATTTTAAAACAATTGAAGGCGTCATCTATGACTTCCATACTTGTTTTAGTCATTTATATTTATTATAGTCAAGTCATGATTATCAAAAAACATCTCTGAGTCTGTAGTAAATTACAATGTATTTTATACCAAAGTATATTTGACACAAAAATAAGAATATAATAAGAAATATAAGAAACAAAAATTGGAATTGTGCATTCCATAAAATAATAGAAAATTCATTAGATCAATTTTTGGTTGATTTCGGCGCAGTACATTACTGTCGGATAAACTAGCCACACGTATCATTTGTTCGTAAATGTTTTATATGAAGAATGGGAAAGCTTATTTCTAGTGAACACTTTAAACCTAATAGATTATTTAAATATTTTAATGCAGAACATTGTTGAACATTTACACACAAGACAATTTTATTACACAATTTTAGTTCCATAAAATGTGATTTTTTTGTGTATGTGACTGGGTATATGATGGCGTATGCTTCCCGCGTCCAAATCTGTGATCTCCACATCAATATGACGGTTTATTCAGAATGTTTTTCGTACTCGAGAACAATTGGAGTTAATAGGGGTCATTTTCCAAATAAAATGTTCGTGTTTGATTCCAGCCATTAAGTTCTGCAAGAATTTGATTTCGACCCACTGCATCGTTAGTTATCGTATCACAATGTCTGGTGGTTCAGAAGTAATGTTTTGTTTTGAAACTACTTTCTTAAAGCTTTATTTTTTTTCTTATCGACTAAGCGGCCTCGTCTGAGAAACCTCCCACGCCTTGTTTATTATAATTACGTACTTTTGTAGGTATTGCTTACTACATCTGCCCACCAAATATTTCCCTTAAAAAACGAACTACCCCTAATGTTCTCCACTGTTAAATTTCCTCCACAAGTAAACGGGTCCAAAGTGCTGGTTTAAATGGCTTTCTTAAACTTGTTTCGCGTTCTCTACGTATGCCAAAACAAATTAGAAAAAATAGAAAAATGCAAGAGTTGAAATAGATAACGTGGGTCTACGTAAGGAACTTGTTTAAATTGTCAGTTCGCGCCGCTTAGCGAGGGAGAAATCCATTGTGGAAAGGAGTTGTTGTATAAATAGCTAGGGGATTTGGGAGGATTCTTTCAGTGAGCAGGGTAGTGAGCCGATGTAAATAAATTATAAAACAAAAACTATTACATTAATTGTAATGTTTCTGATTATTCAATTTCCTACATTCATTCCACTATTTTACATTCTAGAACCTTAACGGAGCGCCATTGCTTTTTTGTCTTTTGAAATGAAAGTTTCATAATGGTACTTTTGGTGTTTGATTTTGATTTTTTGTTAGGAGAACAGTCGATGTGGTTAGCTACGTTTCTGGCGAGCAGTTACATTTATTGCACGGTGCTGATTCTTTGTGATTTGTTTTTGAGTGGCGAGAATTAGTGCTGTGACGATGAGAAATTTTTTTGAGTTGCCTAATGAGCGGCTGTGTTTAAGTAAATTCACATTCGCACACGAGTAGCCCCATTCATACTACATTTGTATTATATACCATCACACAACTCTTTCGCTTGGCCAAGATTGTTGAACATTTACACACAGTAAGGAGCAAGTAAGGGCAAGTAAGGAGAAAAATAATTATGAAGGATTCTTACCGTTCCTTGGGAGCATCTCCAACTTGTACGAAAAATGTACTTCGGTAAATCGCATTAATTTATTTCAGTCGCTTTTTGCAATGTTACGGGGAAGGCATACGTAGACACCCCTTTCTCACTCGTCCACCTTCCCCTTTGCCTTTTTCTACTCTTTTCCATCTTCCTCGAATTAGAAGAAAAAGAAATAAAAAGAAATAAAGAGGGACAACTGGAAAAAAAGAGGGTCGACAGGAAAAAGAGTGCCACCTGGAAAAAGAGGGTCAACTGGAAAAAAAGGTCAACTGGAAAAAAGGGTCAACTGGAAAAAAGGGTCAACTGGAAAAAAGGGTCAACTGGAAAAAAGGGTCAACTGGAAAAAAGGGTCAACTGAAAAAAGGGTCAGCTGGAAAAAAGGGTCAACTGAAAAAAGGGTCAACTGGAAAAAAGGGTCAACTGGAAAAAAGGGTCAACTGGAAAAAAGGGTCAACTGGAAAAAGGGTCAACTGGAAAAAAGGGTCAACTGGAAAAAAGGGTCAACTGGAAAAAAAGGTCAACTGGAAAAAAAGGTCAACTGGAAAAAAAGGTCAACTGGAAAAAAGGGTCAACTGGAAAAAAGGGTCAACTGGAAAAAGGGTCAACTGGAAAAAAGGGTCAACTGGGAAAAAGGGTCAACTGGAAAAAAGGGTCAACTGGAAAAAAGGGTCAACTGGAAAAAAGGGTCAACTGGAAAAAAGGGTCAACTGGAAAAAAGGGTCAACTGGAAAAAAGGGTCAACTGGAAAAAAGGGTCAACTGGAAAAAAGGGTCAACTGGAAAAAAGGGTCAACTGGAAAAAAGGGTCAACTGGAAAAAAGGGTCAACTGGAAAAAAGGGTCAACTGGAAAAAAGGGTCAACTGGAAAAAAGGGTCAACTGGAAAAAAGGGTCAACTGGAAAAAAGGGTCAACTGGAAAAAAAGGGTCAACTGGAAAAAAGGGTCAACTGGAAAAAAGGGTCAACTGGAAAAAAGGGTCAACTGGAAAAAAGGGTCAACTGGAAAAAAGGGTCAACTGGAAAAAGAGAGCCAACTGGAAAAAGGGAGCCAACTGGAAAAAGGGAGCCAACTGTGAAAAGGGAGCCAACTGGGAAAAGATCAAAACAAAATTGGAGTTCATTTGGGTGTCACGATAGATCAGAAAATAGCCGGAAAAATGTTAAAAACTGCCACCAAGGGAAATAACGTAAATTGTTTTGATCAATGATTCCGATTGAATTTGTTTTCGCAGATGATTTCCAATCTCATAACAGGCCTGTTCAATGTCCGCACTCGCCGATCCGACTCCAGCTCGCGCACTGTCGAAATGCTTTTATTGGCTGAGCTTACAACCGCTCTACTCCGTTTCCCTTTCGCGAAGGAGAATGAAATTCGGGTTGGCAAACGTAGGGCGCGACCTCTGTGGCTGCAAAAGAAACCACCAGAATTCCAAAAGAAATTTCTTTTAAATTTTGACTGTGTAAACCCAGGTTAATGCGTCACAAACATGTGTATTTAAAAAATACTTATGACTGTAGCGTCTTAAATTGCTTTCTATATAATATATTTTTAATAAGTAAATTATTGTTATTTTCATTAATACAAAATTACAGTCTGGTTGAATAAAAATATTTGGGATTAAAATCGTTGTGAATTAAATAAAATAAAGGTTTTGAACAATAATGTTGATCAATTTTTTTTCTCGCACTTGCATCGTAAGAAGACGAAGTTATGTAATCGTGCGCCAGAAAACGGTGAATTTTCGGCAAAAAAAACTCTTATTGCCGAGCCCTTATAAAAAATAGTGGACAAATCTTGTTGCTATATATAGAAAATTCCTTTCTCTAACACGTGTTGTAACCAGAATCCATGTTTTGTGTCTTTGATACCGAAAAATCGATTGACGGTAAACATCTGTCAGTCTTCAACGCCAGTGCCTAAACCGTTTAGCCGATTTTCTCCAAAATTTATATATCCTGATCGATTTGACGAACCCAAGACTTTAGGAGTTTCAAACGGATATTTTATATTTTTGAGGGTTCTTTACATGAAGCCTCAAAAACATTTTCAAAATCTTCTAAAAAATATCACCAATTAGTTTTTATATAACGTTCCCGGATAGCGTAAAGGTCGCTAAGAAAGTGGTACTGGTATCATGTTCGTTGAAAATTTCTACAGTGCATTCTTTTGGACGTCTTTCTACAAGTATAGTATTGAAGATACACATTTTCCCTTAATGAAATATGTTCTTTAAAAACAAGTCTTGAAATGAGGTAATGTTTAATTTTTTGAAAGTATGAGTAGTTCTCGTGTAATTTGGACCGAGACAAGGGGAATATTAAATTTTTAAAACTATTTTATTCTAAAGAATGCTCTAAATTTTATATTTAAATCTCGTGTGTAAATATGAAATGTGTCTCGTCGTCGTAAATATGAAATACGTCGGTCGGTCGGTCGGTCGGTCGGTCGGTCGGTCGGTCGGTCGGTCGGTCGGTCGGTCGGTCGGTCGGTCGGTCGGTCGGTCGGTCGGTCGGTCGGTCGGTCGGTCGGTCGGTCGGTCGGTCGGTCGGTCGGTCGGTCGGTCGGTCGGTCGGTCGGTCGGTCGGTCGGTCGGTCGGTCGGTCGGTCGGTCGGTCGGTCGGTCGGTCGGTCGGTCGGTCGGTCGGTCGGTCGGTCGGTCGGTCGGTCGGTCGGTCGGTCGGTCGGTCGGTCGGTCGGTCGGTCGGTCGGTCGGTCGGTCGGTCGGTCGGTCGGTCGGTCGGTC
Organism: Gryllus longicercus; assembly: GCA_038098605.1. Classification (NCBI taxonomy): domain Eukaryota; kingdom Metazoa; phylum Arthropoda; class Insecta; order Orthoptera; family Gryllidae; genus Gryllus; species Gryllus longicercus. The sequence continues at coordinate 822,737 of JAZDUA010000258.1, read as the reverse complement.
GGTCGGTCGGTCGGTCGGTCGGTCGGTCGGTCGGTCGGTCGGTCGGTCGGTCGGTCGGTCGGTCGGTCGGTCGGTCGGTCGGTCGGTCGGTCGGTCGGTCGGTCGGTCGGTCGGTCGGTCGGTCGGTCGGTCGGTCGGTCGGTCGGTCGGTCGGTCGGTCGGTCGGTCGGTCGGTCGGTCGGTCGGTCGGTCGGTCGGTCGGTCGGTCGGTCGGTCGGTCGGTCGGTCGGTCGGTCGGTCGGTCGGTCGGTCGGTCGGTCGGTCGGTCGGTCGGTCGGTCGGTCGGTCGGTCGGTCGGTCGGTCGGTCGGTCGGTCGGTCGGTCGGTCGGTCGGTCGGTCGGTCGGTCGGTCGGTCGGTCGGTCGGTCGGTCGGTCGGTCGGTCGGTCGGTCGGTCGGTCGGTCGGTCGGTCGGTCGGTCGGTCGGTCGGTCGGTCGGTCGGTCGGTCGGTCGGTCGGTCGGTCGGTCGGTCGGTCGGTCGGTCGGTCGGTCGGTCGGTCGGTCGGTCGAATCTTGCGAGGTAGAATTTCACGTTATTCGGCTGGGTCGAATCCGTCCGGGACCTTACAGAATTAGGGGTAAGAAATTTAGTTAGTAATATTATTTCCTTTGCTTATTATTGATTGCTAAAAACTATTTTTAAATTCATATTTACAGCAGAAATGTGTCAACATTTGTTACAAAATAAGTTAATTGAAATGGAAAATACATGTCAATATCTTGATCTATACTAGTGGAGTTAAAAACAGCACATACTTTCACGCCTAGAGTAATGGTTATGTAATGCTATTTATACCACAATTTCTCTCCGAATTAACACATCTCAATCATAATTTTTTTGTAAAACTTATTTGAAATCGCTGAACATTTGGTGCGAAAATTAAATAGTTTCAAGCAATAGATTTTTTATTCAAAACTTTAAATGAAAAAATATGAATTGAATTCTTTTTATCAAGGAATGCAGTGTATTCATGAACATATCGGATGCCTTTTTAGCCTTACAATATTCTTCCTAAGCAGTATGCAAGAAAGTAAAAAATTAAAAGTAAAAAAATAATACGATACTGATAGCTTTGGCAAACAACTGCAAATAGATCGAAAAATATATAATAGTAATTATTAAACACTATGGTATTGTAATTTTCCACAAATATATAAAAGCAATATTTTATATTACCGCGAACGAAAGGCAGCCGTCATTATCGCCTTATGTTATCAGTGCGGAGTTACAACAATGGTTTAACCCACACCATTTCAATCTCACACCCATTTCCTTCTTCCCCAAACACCAATTCTCAACCACTTCACCCATATTAGTAGTACCACATCCCAGGTCCACCCAAATCCTATCAACAATTCAAATTAAATCAACCTTCCCCAAGAATCACACCACAATCTTCCATTATAAATACAATAATTAATGCAATTACTTCCTATATAATCAATGCCATAAACACCGTTTTACCCACCATAATCACTTCAATTCAAAATTCATTTTCCGCCTACATTAACGGAAATAATGTCAACTCAACACCTTAAAGGTTTTACTCTTGCCAATTAGAATGCCAATTAGAATACAAATAAAAAAACAGAACTAATAAACCTCTTAAATTTTTCACCGTATCGATATAATTTACATCACAGATACTCACTTAAGGAAAAAAATAATAAATTCTATATCCCAAACTACTCAGTTTACAGAGTCGACAGAAACCTAAACAAAGGAGAAGGAGTGCTAATAGCCATCAATAAAAGTATACATTACCAAACAATTCTCCCCTGTACTCTTAATATAGAAACTGTTGCCATTAACTTAGAAATCAAAGATGAAATATGGACTATAATTGCAGCATACAATCCTCCGAATCATAAACCAGACATCGATAACTATAGTAAACTGTTTCAACTAAATAACAACCTACTTCTAGGGGATCTAAATGCCAAAAATACAAACTAGGGTGGTTCGAACACCAACGCTAATGAGAAAATATTAGCTCAAACACTAAATCGCACTACTCTCAAATTAATTTCACCTCCAGGCCCCATGATCGCTTAAGAAATCCCGATATTCTCGATATCGGAATTCCTAACGCTAAAATTAAACTACTCGCTACTACATTATTCGATCTAGACTCTGATCACATACTAGTCTTAATAACCACGTCAAATACCGCACACCCGAGTGCACCAAATCCAAATACGTTAAAGGTTGATTGGAAAAAATTCCAAAATTCAACGAGCTCAACAATACCTAAATTTAAAATTCACTCCAACCCATTAGAAATAGAACAATTAATCAATAAACTAACCACTATAATACACACCACAATTAAAGAGACCGAATTAAAATCAAAGAATACAAAGATAAACAATATAAACTTCCGGCAGAAATAGTAAATCTAATACAAATCAAAAACAAAAACCCCAGACTATGGTCACAACTAAGAATACCAGGGCTAAAATTAGAACTTATCATTCTAATAAATATAGTGAGCACATCAATCAAAAACTTCAAAAATCAGCATTTTCAAACACTAATCCAATCACTAAACACTATCAACAAATCCATTTGGCAATTCACAAACAAAATATTAAGAAAAAAGAATACCATCGCCTCTCTAGACAACCCCTCAGGAAAAATGGATACACCTGCTTAAAAAGCCGAACAGCTAGCTAACTACATTGAAAAACTCAATGATGTAATTTAAAATTAAATAACATAAATACGGTAAAAATGTAATAAATAATAATAAAATAAAATACAAAATAATATACAAATTCTTAATTACGTAGTATCCAACCACGCAAAATGGTAGCGGGCAACTTATGTATGTCGTAAATTACACACAACATTCACATATTGAAAAAAAAAATTAATGACTTTATTTGAAGATCTGTTTTTATGAACACATTTCATTTAGGGAAAAAATATATCTTCATAATTTTAGTTGTATGAAAACGCCGAAAAAGTTTTAATTTTTTCACTTTTCGAAAAATCATGGTTTTTAACCAACACGATACCTGTACTATTTTTTAAACGTTCTTTAGACTATCCAACAACGAAATTTAATCAAAGTCGATAATGCCATTTTTTTAAAATGTTGAAGTGCCCCAGGGACTTTATGTAAAGTACCCCTATAATTGAAATATGGGTTTCAAATTCAAAGAGCCGCAACATCAGATAGACCGGGGAATATCACTTTTCGGCTGAAAGGTTTAGCCGCCAGCGTTGTTCACGGACGGACGTTTTGCCGTCAATCGATATTTGGGCATCAACAACCCACAAAACATGGATTCTGGCTACTTCACGAGTTAGGAGGATTTTTTTTCTAAATTTAGTAACTGTATTTATCCACTTTTTGTTACCAGGGCTCTGTAATGAGAGGTTTCTGCCGAAAATGCCTGTTTTTTCGCGCAGTATCACATAACTTTCTCTCTATCGCAGTAGCAGTAGCGATATAGTAAAAATATACCATGCCTATTATATTTAAGTTGTTCCCTTCCTGAAGATTTAAGGTTAAGTAAACATTTAAGTTATAGGCATCGTACTATTATGCAAGTTCTAGAGTGTTTTTTTTTTCTTTTGCAAAAAAATAATGGGAAAATTGAATTACGACTCGCCATAACCTACTATAGAATATCCAAGAGTTTCTATTTTCTTTCTCCACTGAAAATATCCACTGAACTGCTTTATGAACTATTATTATCGTTGATCCTACGTACGAAAAATTATCATTTTCTTTGGCTTGTGCTTGCCTTGAAATTTATATCAGAATGATATTATTTCATGGCAGACTTGTCTGACTGAAAAAGTATTTCTTGGAAATGTTCGTATGTCATAGGAACATTCAGCGAACAAGAATACTGCAAAGGTCTGCTAATCCAATCCTCCCTCCAGCTATATCTCTCCGCTAAGACACGAGTACATTTTTTTTTATACCGCGAACAAATATAATCTACATTCGCTGTTAAGCGAACACTGGCTCTTCAATTAACTAGAGGACAACGCGCGGAAAATCGAAGCAAGCAAGCATTACCTGCCCTGTCAGCGCCGCCGGCTGTGCCAGCCTTTCCTCCCATATTGTCGGGAACCAGTATCAGATTTCCAATCTGGCTCGTTCCTCCTCCAGGCCCGGGGCACTTCTCACAGGTACTCCCCCTCCCCCTGCTTTTGATGGGTGGCGCAAAGGAGAGCAAACGGCTCCCGACAGAGAAGTCGGTGGCGAACTCCACAGAAGATGGTTGGAGGGCGGCGGAAGGGGAAATGGGGGACACGCCGTGGACGTTGGAGGGGGTGGGGCGAGGGCCTTCGCCTGAGTCGGCGGCGGCTGAGAGCAACGGCTCGTCGCCGTGGCGCCAATTCTGTGCAAAGGTAAAGACGGAGGGTTGCCGTTCGATTTCTCTGCTCCCCAAAAGAAAGAAAGAAAAACTCTTGGCAAGAAGATACTGTAGAACGAAGAAGAGAGAAAGCTTCGAGACGGGGGGTGCCGCGAAGTTCTCTGGAGGGTGGTTTCTCCTACTATATATACTACGAGCACTACCAGCTCCTCTGTAGTAAACATGAGAAAAGACTCCCGTTTTCACAAACTTTTAACGCTAATCAGATTTTAGATAGCGTGACCCAGAAAAGGACGTATGAGACGCGTAATAAGCAAATAAATCGGATATCCGCGAATACGCCTTGGAGTGGAGTGCGGGGTCAGCGATTACTTGCGTGCAGAACTTGTCGATTTACGGAGAAGCGTAGCTCAGGCGCGTACGCGGAAAGAATATAATTTTTTACATAGAGTAGTTCGGTTCACTTACTCATTCGATTGACGCTTGAAGTCTGAAAACACTATGAACTAAATGGAATGGGACACTATACTACCTACTCTTCATTCCTGTTAATCGTAGAGTTCCTTGACCGCAGTAATTTCTGATTTTCTCTTAAACAAGTAAACAGAATAATAGATTTTATTGCATGTTAGACATTCCATTTAGTGATGAAAAAGCCACATACAATGTTAATCAATTCACTTTGAGTTTTGATAAATAGTGTACAAATGAAGTAATGATATTCATAAAAATATTTGCGTTAATATAGTGGGTAACCCACATTTTTGACAGTATTGTTTATGGCCATATACTTACGACCTCGCCAAGACGTGTGCGAGGTCTCTGCGCAAGCCTGCCACAAACTTTTAGTTGATAAATCAGCATGTTTTAATTTCTGTATGTTTAAATATTTGAGTTTTCTCTTATCTTTCGTAGTTCTTTGTTTCTGAAGGCGGTTCCACACATGCGGCATTCGGCGAATCCCGAGTAGTGTGGACAAGTTGCTTGCGATGCGCCGAGCGCCGAATATTCGGTATTCGCCCTACCCACTGCGTGTCGGTCTTTAGGTCACATCAAAGGGAGCGAACATTCGCCGAACACATCAGCTGTTCGGGATTGGACGAGCTGCTGGGCGAATGGTGAATATGCGGAGCCGCCTTAAGACAAACGCATTTCGGGGTGCTTTTCAATCAGCGTGTACAATTAATTTTCTTTTTCTACTCCCATTGTATAATAATCTCATTTCTGCAACCCATTCCATAATTTTACTCATACATAATTAATTATGATACAAGTTCTCGACCAATCTCAGAGAAGTTTACGAACCAAGTATTAACACTTAATTCGTTCTAGAAAATATTTCGTTCTATTGTGTATATTAAAATTGCATTTAAAACTATTACGCTTGTCAGTTTTGATTTGTTACAGTTTTGATACGTCGAGTGTTATATGTAGTTATAGGCATTATAGTTTGCTGAAAATATATTACGCCCTTGAGTAAGTCTTTTTTGACAAAAAACACTGCCTCGTAAATCAAGACACAAGGTAAAGGAAACATTCCTAGATTAATAAAGAGAGGCTTTCAAGAATCACGTGGGTAGGATTTTTTTTATTATTCGTACAACTCTTTTTTGTAATCTAAAAGTCTGAGAACTAAAGATGTATACTTCCCCAGAATTTTATACCACGTATCAGCCAGGAATGAACATTTGCGAAATATACACGAGTAATATGAAGACTGACCGAATTTGAAAGAATTCCGAACGCATCGCGTATATATAAAACCAGGAGGCCTCGCTTGCCAATAAACGCTCTCCCCAAAGTCTAATCCAACGATTTGTGAAATACTAGACGTGATCTGTGAATTCCTCGAGATTCATAAGCATAATTTTAGGGGTCATGATGGATCCACTGATTCCGTTAATAAAAAGAGAATTACGGTTTTAATCAGTTCGCGTCGTAACGTGAGAAACGTTGACCGCTGGCTGAAGCTGGATTTGGAGATCGACTAGCGTAGCGCGTCTTGCACCAAACTTCCCGATCTTAGAGGCGTTTGAGCGTTTTGAGCGCGGCATGCGTAGGGGAAGGAGCGGAACTATCGGAGAGTGGGAATAAGTGCAGTCAGTGCAAACAATGTACGTGCAGTGTAAAAAGTTAGAAGCTAAATGAATGTTAGCATGAAACACATGATATAATAAATACTGTATAGTAAGCATAAAATATAAATGAAATTTAAAGAAAAACGCACATTAAAAATCCCAAAAGACAATGAGATATCTATAAAAACTAAGTTTTCTGTAGATTTAATTCTTTTGTCTATATGATTTGCTAACACTTGCAATGAAAACTCCGCAATATGGTGAATTTTCCTTCACATTTTCCGCAGACCTTGTATATAACTATATTCAGAGCAATGTTGGCCGTTTCCCAAAAATGAGCCTTGGAAATCTGGCGTAAACCAGTTTATTCGTCACATGCGTCTTTAACCCTTGTTAACCTGCAACCCTATAAGTTTGTTAAGTGCACTTGTACCTACCTGTAGGTTAAGAAATTTAAAATGTTTAGCAACGGTTTTTAACATTCTTAGTAACCTAAATAAACAACCACCCATTGTCACCCTTGCAAGTCAACATTATTACGAAAAAATTACATTGTCATATATAAGACAAATAGTAATCAAAGAAACGCATTATTTTTGGGATGATCAATATTAATTATAATGTGTAATTTATACTGTATTAAGTGTGCAGTTTGGAAAATAAATATTTGGTAAATTAGCATTATTTTCGTTGCACTTGACAAAATGGATTTCTTCTTAAGAAATATTTACGACGATGTGATGTCACCACTGGATGTCGACGCCCCACCTTCCTGGCCGATAGTAATTTTTTTTTGCCATTTTCACTTTATGTACCAAAGACTGCTCAACGTACTATTCGGCCACGGAAGAGATCTGCCACCCACTAAATCGTTTCAAATCCGGGAAGGGAAGCTCCTGAATCGGCCAATGCAACGCATCCGTTTCCCGAGGTTTCATAAATTACGTAACTCTCGCGTTACCCCGTTTCAAAACGTAAAGAAAAGTTCTATACCGTAAAACAATTTGCATTAATTTTCTTTTGTTTGCATGTTACAATTTGCAATGATTAAAGAAATACAATATTTGATAAATAAATTAAAGACAGATGTATTTAAAGCTAGTATAATATAATGCCTTCGTTTTAACCACCCTGTAACTTTCGATAATTACTTATAAAGAAGGGAGGAGAGAAGAGAGAGAAATCATTGTAGCGCCGACCCCAGTTGCTCCATGAAAGACTCAGTACTTTGAACAATGACCACGACTTCTTGCCATGAATTGTGCGTGGCCAATGAGTTTGGCAATGCAGTTTTCTACGGAATTTTGAGAGGTCATTATGATCCGCTTTCATTCGATTTCCTACTAAATAAAATGACTACGTTTACGACTAAATAAAATGGATTATTTCTGTAAAAAGTGAATGATTGTAAAAATTAATATCGGTGTTAGGTTACTATAAATTTTACTTTCCTTAACCTATAAATCGCCTCAAACGCAGCATAATACTGCCTAATCTCCTCTCCCTTTTAGCATTAAGTAACTTATGGATGACCCTTTAAGATAGTGACTTAATGTGTCTCCATAAAAGTACCAAAATCCTTCCACTGTAGGAATATCATAGTTGAGAGGATAGGGTGTATTTTTCTTTTATTAACTTAGTGTGGGATACTGACAGATTTTCACACTATTTCTTTGATTCTTATCAGTAATGGGTTAATTAAAAATAGGTTTTTAGAAGGAAAAAATATTGTTTTCTATGTACGGCGATATTATAGTTGTATATTCTGAATTTGAGAATAGAAATGTTATATACAGTACGAAACATCGATCTTATAGCTAATGGACGTGCGATTTTCGTATCAACAAGATACACGAATGTTATTTCTCCTATTAAAACCTTAATGAAAATCGTTCTTGGTGTTCGCAAAAACAGTACCTGTATCCATAGATATGTTGCAGTTCTCTTCATTGATTTTTCAAAATTTTTGTCGTAGGGGACTGGGAAGAACAATGTACATGTAAATTTGAATTAAGTGTTTTTCCGAGGAATATTTATTACATTAGACATAAATTACATACATTTAAATTGAAGAGCATTACACTTCATACAAAACATATCGAAATTCTCGTACTTAAATTGTGATCAAAATAGCATTATCTATTTGTACACTGACAGTGCGGACATCTTTTAATCATAAGTTAAGTTGCAAAATACTATACAATCAACAAATAGAAATATTTAAGTTTGATCACAATTCTTAGTATAATCCAGATGTGTGATTGTCCTCTTCTTTAAATTTTCATTCTGATAGTAGATCTTGCGATTATTGATTGTACTATAAGGAAACTTTAATAACACGGAATGATAATACTGCTGTGAAAAAGACGATGATAAAAATTGAATATGGTAGCAAAGAAATGATTCAACAATTCTGGTAACATAATTAATATGCAACAATATTATCTTTATACTTGACACCCTTATAGGGTTTAATAAACAGTTATTTTAATGCATTAGAGGAAGGCCGCAATGAGTAAACATTTTCAATTCATATGTTTGTGTAATATGGAAAACTATTGAATGTTTGTCTTTCGAAAGTGCGTTTATTATTTCATAATAATCCTTGTCTACTGTGATGAAAGGATAAGACACTTTCTTGCTCTAAAACATGAAGCACCATTCAATGAAATGTGAAAAAAATTATGACGTTATTGCGAAATGCTGGGATAGAATGTATTGGAATATAGTCCACTCTTTCCTAGAACAATATACTCTTTAAGTACGTTTTGCTTAACTTATTAGTAAAATGTGGCAAACTGCTTGGAACAGTAGCATCACGCCCTTACTCTCGTAATTCGGTTTCTAGCCTTAAAAAGCACAGCTAACTTCAGTGCTGACCAGACTAAATGAATCTACTTGAGAAGTAGTCTTTGTGCATATCACATAACATAGTATGTGTAGGTCACACACTTGCGTGAATAGTAGCTGTGATTTCGTTTACTTGTTCTCTGTATATAGAAAGAAGCATGACCATTGCTATTCACATGCGATGCTGTAATTAATAAATTGTTTCTTTACATTCAGTCTTCACATTCGCCAATCCATTGCAATCCAGCAACAGATCAACACAATCTTCCTTTTCTTACATAAAATCTCAAAATATGGATTTAGGCACTTTGCACATACAATCTTTACAATATAGATACACGACAATGATACAACATAAATACAGTAGAGGTAATCGGTACTACATAACCTACATGAAAATATATTTCGGTGAAAGCGTTCAGAGCTTTTTAGCTGTGAACCAAAGGAAACTGTGATAAGCGGACACAAAACATTGATTTCTTTACATATGTATATCTGAGTGATGTTAACTATCATCACGTAATAAATCAAACTTTTTATCGACCTCAGAGATATTGGTCAAATTTATCTGCTAAACGTAATTAGAGGAACAGATAATATACACAAATAATAAATATAATTGATGATCTGACATGTGTACGTTAAAACAATGAATAAAGTACTACTTGTTCTTATAATTTACTGACATCATTTCATAAACGTTTTGTGTAAATAAGTGCTTTATTATTAACAATGTCCCCCTAATTTTGTAGCAGTACATATACCAAAGTTATTATTCACACGAAGTACAAACATAAATATGAAGATAAGTATTGGCATCTCACAATGTAGTATTAGCACCATATCTTAAAGAAGTTGGTAAGCTTTAATTGCAGGTAGATGCCACACATCTGCATTTTTTTATGCGCATGACACGCATTTGCTGGGTTTTTCTAATTCTGCCAGGACATTTCAGAGTTATTCTTCTCCACATGAACTTGAACGGCTGGCACGATCCACAAGAACTGAAAGATGCTTCTGAAGCGTGCATTCTTTGAAACATGGTGACTTCCAATGCTTTATTGGAAGGACTTTCAGGGCTGTGCTCTACTGGGACAGGGTCCTGAGGAATAAAGTATGACTTACATTGTCCGACGCAGTACTTGCTTCTTATAACTTTCGGTATGCAGCCTGGCGCCTCCACTGTAATATTCATTAGTGTTGAGAAGCACCAGTCACGTTTACGGTTGCTTATCGCCAGATCAAACGATGGTGTCGTGTAGTTTCCAGGTTCATCAGCTCGGATAGGTAAATTATCTTGCTGTGGTAATCTGTTGGAGTAGTTATCTTCTTCATCAAATTGAAATTCCACGTTGGGTTTTTTTGGCATGTTAGTTTCAATATTGTATCGATGATGCTTCCTTTGTTTGTGGTTGTGTTGATCACTGGAATGAGCCTTCTGTTCACTCACTGGATCGGCCGCGGAGTTGAGAAAATTGTTGAGAGCAGATACATTTATTAGTTCTGCTATAGAGGGTCCTTCTTCGGAGTCGTCAGCAAAATCAGCAATAATTTCCTCTTCAGGGACAGTGATTTTATGGATACCATCGTTCTCTGTAGTTCTGCGACTGATTCTAGATTTTCTCTCTGGAGCTTCTTTCTCGAGATCAGATTTTCCGTCAGAGGCGTCTTCATAAACGTCTGACGCATCTTTATTCACTTGGTTTCTTCGTAGTCGACGTAGAGAAGTTGGAGATTCGCTGGGTGTTTGATCGCAAGGGGCTTTCAAGTTTTCTTCCGAAAAAATGTCAGGATCTTCCTCTAGTTGCAAGTCAAGGGAAAATAACTTCCGTACTCCAACACGTTCATCTTCATCTGAGGAATATTTTAATTTAGCTGGCGTATCATAATTGTTTGTGCTCTGATCTTCGTCATGAACTTTCGGAGACTGAAGAGTTGTGGATGAATCTATAGTTGATGAATATTCATCCTTGGTCTTATCGTATGGTACATTGGTAAACTCATTCCAAATTTCTGTAGAATGATCAGTTGTTAGTTCCTTGGGAGAACTTGCTGATATTGGAATTGCTTCATATTGCAATTCATCTGAAACTGTTGCGTTTATTTTGTCTTCTGAAGTCGATGTAACGTTATAGTATGCCATTTCCGACACGTTGTTGATAATAGTATCTTCTTGTAGCGAAAAATCATTTACGGCTGTACGGTTGTCAGAGTCTAGGTAATCCACAGTGTTTGTAGACATATTTTCATATTTCGTTGGCCACGCAGAACCATATACTTCATGAGGCGATGACCGAGACGTTTCTTGATCTTGTGATGCCGAGGTGTCCTGGGTTGTAGTTACCTCCGAAATATTGGCAAGATGTTGATTAGGATAGGCGGCGATGAGCCTCAACAGCAAGAATAGAAACGCGATAGGCTCCATGGTAGTCGACATTCACCTACCGCACCTGCACATATGAAAAGAGATTAATTAAAGTTTTTTCCCCTTTTAAAACATTTTCTTTTATAAATGTCTCGTATTATTATTATGACACTATAATAATGTACGTGAAATAATAAGTTTTAACACTCAAATATATATTTTTAATATTAAGAGTAAAATTAAGATTTGCAAGAAAATACAGTGCGCCAGCCTCCGCAGTGACACCATGCTGGTGAGAGTACTATCAACACATATTTTGTTGGTATCACGAGCACTGGGACCATCGTAGGCGGTGGGGGGGGTAGAAATAGCGGGGCAGAGGGTAGTGACGGCATGCGACTCTAGACGCCGCGCACGGCGGCGAAGCTGGGGGCGGGAGCGGCGGCTTTGGCAGCCCCAGACTCCGTTTCGGTGCGGAGAGACGTTCCCGGCTCGCCGTATATTTACATTATACGTTTTCTTTAAAACATTAATGTTGGACTTAAGTCTAAAAAAGGAGTAAGTACAATTTATTAATAATTAGAACCAATTATAACAGATATACAAATCAATTTTATTGAAATGTTTATTTTCATTGCCCTGGAAATGCAAACGTCTTAGTATCTTGCTTAATTCTTAACGGTTTATGAGAACGTAATACTATTTTCAAGTAGAGGTTATCACCATTTCTTCACTTGTATGCTGATGCCCAGATGTATAAATGTTCTTCAAAAAATTTGTAATGTTTTGTTCTCTGCAGATGTTCTAAAAAACTGGACGTCAGTGGAAGTTTGTAATGTTTTCTTTTTCTATATTGATATAAATTTGATTCTAACAATTCTGTAATGTAATTCATGATGTAAGATAGTTTATGTATTTATAAAAATGACAATTCTTATGTCTGTTATAATTATTTTCATTATCAATATTAATATTGATTTTCAGACAAAAATGTTTACAAAGTTACAGCGAGACTTAGAAGTGATTATACAAAGATTTTGCTACAGCTGAGTGATCTATCTAAAGTGGCACTTTTCAATCAGTTTTCAAATAGATCAGGCTTTTTCATAACTTGTTCTGATATCGCTGCTTCTCAATTTCTAAAAGGAACGTCTACTTTAAAAAATAAAATTTCCCATATGTATTGTTTGTTTCGTTTTTGTGGGCAAAAGAAATCAGAGACAGATTTTCGACACTAGCTACATAGGTAGATCAAATTCAGTAACTCTCTCAAGGAAAATGAGTTGCCGACTGCTTTTATCGTTAGTTTTCAGGATTTCTCTGGTCAATACGAGGCGAATGCCTGACACACACACACACACACACACACACACACACACATGCACAATACTACCACTTGTGTAAGGAAACCAATCGGGAGATTCGAGATTATCCCAGCTGCGGTGGTGCCTTGCCGGAGGAGATATCTCGAGACAGAAACCGACTCTTAGGTCTGTGCCGCATCTTAGCACTCAGAGGAACACCGCCAAATCCCGGAGAAAACCTTCAGTACACTAACGGGGTAGTGACGGAGTAAAAACTTCTTGGTAGTGACATTCAGTACACTAATGACAAAACAACTATTCAATTTCCCCAAACGCACTACCCTTTCTTCGGTATATCTGAATCACTTCCATGAATTAAAAGCTGTCTATCCTGACAAATTTTCTTTACACTGGGCGCTCGGTCATCAATGATTCTGTAGCTTGTACGTTCTCCTGTAGAACGGACTCTTGCGCATGTTAAATTCATCCATTCTGAAGCATATTCTCTGCCAAGTAGTTCGTTGTGCCCAGTAAATGAAATACATCGAACAAGTTTCATCACGACCAGTAAGTATATATAGTGCTTCCCGTATTGTACTTCAGTCACTTTTAACTTTTTCTGCCTTGGACCACGTAGCAGCGATGCACACCTGATTCATCGTCGATTGTCCTTGTACTGTGACTTAAAACTCTGTTGGGTCCGGGTCATGTAGCACTAAGTTAACTGACCAGGCTGAGAAAGCTACTCGAAAGTCGTACATTAAGTAACATTCCCTCGGTCCCCTCAGTGATTTTAACACTATATTATGCAACAGGTTTACAATATTAAGCTCTATTGCAGGAGTACATGTTTAAGAAAAAGAGTGACGTCAGGAGCGAGCGTTTTTAAATTTGTGCAAATGCAATCATGCAACATTATAAGCGAGTTGCTTACGTTATTTTTGTACCAAATTCCGTTTATAATGCTGGTAGACAAAAAAGACATTTATAAAACTTTCAATACTCGGTTCATGGGATACAGATATACACAATACCGCTTTTGAAGTGCGATTAAATATTCTGAAAATCCCTGGTCTTGTCATCCCGTGTACCTAGGCGCGAGGGAGTAATTTTAACTCTTCGTATCGGCCATTGCCAGTTTTATATGGTTTTCTCCTTCGAAGTGAACCCCACCATCTGTGACAAATGGAAATCAGACCTCTTTGTTGTTGTTTTTTTTGTTTGTTTTTTTTGACACTACCTACATTTCCGTAGCTTCTCCGAACAACATCAGGCGAATGCTGAAGCAGTACCCTAACAAACGGACCACGGACGGCGCGCGATCTTTCCTTCCTCTTCCGTCTCCTATCCTCACCCCTTACTTACACCGATACTTACACTGCACTACTCGGGAGACCAGTCGGGAGCTTAGAGATTGTCTAAGCTAGGACGTGTCCCCGCTGTTGAGAAAGACTGATTTTCGTTACTTATGTCGTTACTTTAAAAACAATTTTAGGTATGCTTCCTAGATGTATAACAAAGGTTTTGCATGCCCTAAAATGCTATTATTTTTCGTGGTTTTGGGCATAGAAAATGTAGAAGTAAAAAGTTCGCTAAATTGATACACCATATCTGTTCGTGCGATTGAGTTACGTAGTACAAACCTTGGTTTACATGGAGAATTTTCAAATGAACTTCGAGTTAGTAACTGTCTGTGCAAGATTCTGAAATCAAGTAATATAGAATTAGGCAGAACGTATGCTGACCTCTTCGTTCTCATATGTGCATCCAAGCGTCGAGTTCTCAATATTTCGCTTTGAAATAACGTATATTACACTAAGAAACAAAACAAACTTTTTCGTACCGCCAAGATGAAAGTGGGTGATTTTAAAGGAAATGATCACGGCGATTTCGAAAATCATCACAAAATTTTAATCACGCAAGGTACAAAAGCTATGAACATATTTAATATTTGAAATAAACAAAATCCTATACAAATTTCCGCATGACACGGAAAGACTCAGAATCTGCCACCCCACTGTTGGATACTTGTATCTACTTGCGATACGGTAAGAGGCTGAAATAATTCCTCCCGATAACTGCATTAGGAAATATGAGGGTGAACGTGACTTTTTTTCAAAAGATCCACTAAGACCACTAAGACCTACTCGTAATTGAGCGCGACTACCAGACGCCAGAATAAGATGGCAATCTTCGAATACAAAAGGTAAAAAACACGAAAGCCTTATTTTGTTATCTCATGAAAGTGGCGTATATGAACTGAACAAATATTTTATTTTGAAATTGATTTTAAGGGTATTGATTTTACATTATCTTACAGATGGAATTTAAATGAAATTGCATTAATAACAAAATACCGTATGATAAGGTATAAAAATTCGGTAAATTAAAAACTGTGACGTAGTATGACTTTTTATTGTGATATTCGTAATATAAGTATAAAATTGACTATGTTGCATTCCAGGAGGTACTGGAGGTAAAAATCTTGTTCTCTAGTATTATTAATTTCCAATGCGCGTGCAGAAACTGAAAGAAAACTGGGCGTGGTTAGGCGGAAGAGCGGGTCTCATGCCACTTAGTCACTATTATTTATTTTTTTTCGTTAATCGGCCGACTAGGACCACGCATGCAAGCATCCTGCATTTACCGTGGCTCAGTTTTTTATTTATTATCGCGGTGGCAGGTGCTTGCAACAACTTTTTGGGGGGACCAGCATTTTAGCTGAATCCGATTTTTATCCCCCACGGTTGTTAGCCCTGGGGGTATGGAAGATGAAATGATGATAATGGGGGTGAAAGGACAACACATACAGACAGACACAAATACATCCATGCCCGAGGCGGGACTCGAACCCGCGATCTTCTGGTCCGAAACCACTCCGGCACTACTGCCTTAGCGATCTCGGCCATCTGATCTGCAGTCACTATTATTATTATTATTATTATTATTATTATTATTATTATTATTATTATTATTATTATTAATATTATTATTATTAATATTATTATTATTATAACTATGCAGCCACCGGGCGCGTGAGAGTTGTCTATACTTTTATTAGATACCCAGGAAATCGAGGAACATCAAAAACCAATTAGTTTCCATTTAGACTGAAAATGCAAATATTTGATTTATTATTCCGCGCATTCTCATCCTATGCCTACCGACTTCATTCTCGTACTCAGTGAGTCACTAATACTTTCGACACCTTACGTCATGCGACTGCAAAACTTCATTAGAGACTTCCCGCCATTAATATTTGCTATTCACGTGATGCGTTATGGAAGAGCAAATGTTTGGTATTCTTGGTAAACGCACAGTTGTGCTGCATATATACTAAACTATGTTATTTCAGAATTCATGAAGACTGTCTTAAAATGTTTAATTTATTGCATTGTTATGCGCGAGTATTTTATTTATGGTTCCCAAGCAATGTGCGTGCTATTTTTGGGTTAACAATTTGTGATTTTGTTCAGTAGCATGTTTACCAGTTTCATGAATCATGTGAGACGGCGATTATAACCATCAGCACTCAAAAATATGTCCAGGCCAGAACGGACCACAAAAACCTCATCGCGCGATCATACCCCCCCTCCCCAATAACCCATCTTCTCAAAATCCTCAACTAATCCCCGTAAAAATATTTAACAAAATACATCTTCAGGTCCCAAAACTGATTGAAAACTTTGTACCCAAACTCCGTATGCGCAAATAGGCTCCTTAAACAACTGTAGAGGGTGCCCCCATCAAAGGCAAAAACCCTCAAATCTTCCGCAGTTCAAACATAATAACTTTGCAAGAAGTGTTTACTGCTTAATTTGTTGTATACTACGAGCAATAGACAGTTGTAATAAATTAAGACTTTTCCCGAGTACTGTTTTCTTCAAGAAATCGTCGTATTTGAAGATGTGAATTCCAAAATGCAGAAAGTCAGGAAATACTTTTCTTTTGAGGAGAAGCTGTTTTTATGTTTTGAATAAATGACTAAACACAATTCAACAAAAAAATCACTTTAGTCTTGACTTCTCTACTGAGTACTTTTTCTATCTAATTAGTTGCATGTGTGACATATTCAGTGATAATCATAATGAAATACTGACTGCACAGTTGTTATCATCTTTCGCGCTTGTTTTATTTAAAAATATGCGCAAGTAGCTCGGAACTTATTTCATTACTCCTAGGTTGTACGCCCATTTCCAACATATAACGCGGTGTAACACCTCTGTGGCACACCAACCACACGGCTCGCACCATAGCCGATGGCGGCCGGCGCCAACGCTCCGTTTGACGCTTTGCCAGCCGCGTGCCCTCCCTCGTCGCCCGCTCCCCTCCCTCCCCTCTCCGGTCCCACTCCCGCCCGCTCCCTGGCGTAGCGAAGAGGCTCGACCGGAACCGGCGCCGAAGCCGCCTCCATCGCCAACGCCGGCGCCGCCGCCGCCGCCGCCGCCGCCGCCGCCGCCCCGAAAGGTTGCAGGTTCGATCTTTCGCCCGTTTGCCGCAGCCGCGGTCTACGCTACCGTCCCAGCAAAGGTCAGCGAAGGTGTGCAAGGCGACCGGAATCTGGTGTCTAGCGTCTGCCGTTAGGAGTCTGGCGGGCGCCGATGCGATATGCTAAGGCCTCGATGCCTCGCGAGCCTATGGGGGGGGGGGGGGAGCATTCTCAGTAAATGGCTCATTAATGATCTTGCGGGCGCCACCGTGAGTCAGCGGTTCTATTGAAAGGCACGGATGAATTCGAAGGCGAGAGAGAAAGGACATTTAAATGTCATTCTGCAATGTCGTTTATTTTTATAAAAACAAATATTCTCCTCTTGAAAGAGCCCCTAATACTTTATCATAGGTAATACCACGAGGGCTTTGGAAATTGTCGGTAAATTCCCGACTCGCGAAGCGAGGAGAATTTCCAAAGCACGCGTCGTATTTAATAGGACTATTCAACGAATGAAATTACGTGCATTACAGTTCCAAAATGTGCCAAATATTGAAAACAACTGAAAGCATGTTAAAATCAAAGAGGTAATGTTATAGTACATACGCGATTTACTGCACTTCAACAGAGCGATCGATACATACCGCCTCCTAAGATAGATAAGTTGCTGTTTATTATTGACCAGTAGACAGAGGCGATAAGGAAAACCAAATACAAAAAGCGATATTTTTTTTAGATACTCCACCCCGATTGAGAAATTTTATATGTATAGTTGAACACTATTGGTTTTTATTTCATGAGTGGAATAGTTACAGTAACGCGAAGGTAGCTTACAAGTAGACGAAGCAGGCCTCGAGGACTGTGGCAATTTTTCAGTCAATTGATCCACAACGCAATGTCTTCTAAAAGTCGTTAGTATAAATGTTAATTGCAAAAATGTCCATGTACGTAAATGTCCAATAAAATAGAGTGCGCCAGGTAAGTGTCTGCGCAGCCGCATCGTGCAGGTGAGATTTTCTAGCAATAGAAATTTTATTGGTAGCAGCTTGCTGCAGCTTGTAACAAAAGACATCGTGAGTAGCGTGCTCGTCAACAATCATAACAGACGCTGGTAGTGTTTTTCTCTTCACTTGTTTGCCAGTGCTATGGTTGCTACAAACATAATTATTACAACTTGTAATTGGAAGCCCTGTGCGGAGAGACTTTACTGGCGCCTCGGACGTCTATGTTACTAATTTTTAATTCACGCCGAAATTGAAAGAAAACAATGCAGCCTCCGCCCATGGGAAAGGTGTCTTAAGGTTTTGTTAGATACCCAGGAATCCCGGGAAAAATATATATAAAAAAAGAGAGTTTTAGTTTGGGCTGATAAGTGCTAAAAATATTTGCTTTTGTTATTCCACCTTTTCTCATACTACGCGTACCGACTGAACTCTCATACTAAATGGATAACCCATTAAATATAAGCCGATCACATGTTGCGTTAAGTTACAGGATCGTATTTTATATTCTTGGTATGAAAACAACTGTTGTATTGAATACTGTGCGAAGATATTACAATATTAGGGAAGACTTTTTGTTAGAATATTTAATTTATTGTACGGGTATATGAGAGTGTTTTATTTGGTGTTGTTGAGTAGTGCGCTTGCTATTTTTGGAAAAGTATACGTTCATCAGTATTTTTGCTTCTGCAGGCCTCTAGTTTATTTTATATTTTATTTTACTGCAGCGTCGAGTGATCTGACAGGGAGCGTAGATATCTTTTCAGATTGTTTCTTTTCCTATTACCTTGTCACTATTTATCCAGTGCATCGTTTATTTGTTGCAAATTTCTTCGTTGTATATTAAGTTCTCGTGTCAAACGCAACAAACTTACCCACGCTGATGGCGAAACTCACAGCAGGCTCTATGCCAGAGCTCACGAATTATTTTCATTCTGTTACAATGAGGTAATGCACCGTAAAATAAAAGTAAAACTATTTATAAGCATAGGAGCAAAAAACAATTTATTTTTCTAACTCTCGCTTAATCGCTTCTAATGTGTAATTCGCTTTAATGACTGTTCTCTGACGGTGAGTGATGTAGGGAAGATTGTATTGTCTCACCCGTGCCACCGAGCCTCAGAAGGGCAAATACAATTGGTGCAAAAGGTGTTTCTACACTTACGTTAGACGTTAAATGTATGTAATACATGTGTGTGTGTGTGTGTGTGTGTGTGTGTGTGTGTATTTGGCGGTTAGTGTCAGATATATCCGAAATTTGTCAGCTAGCAATGCCACCAAACCCTGAGTCCTGTTTTATTTTTTTATCCTCGCATGGGTTAAGAGCAAGTGGCGAGCATGACGTATTCCCATCATCGTACGTAGCTTATTTGGCCTGCTTGAGCTTTCTTTCGTCACACAGCTTTAAGACACTGGCATGACATATCTTAGAAAGCTGCAGCTTCACTTTTGCCTCGGCCGGAAATCGAATCCGGGATTGCTTATCAGAAAGTTACTATGCTGTCCCTAAGCCACTCGAGGGGCTAACAAATGTTAAGTGTAAAATACAAATAAATATTAAATTTAATGTATAGCACATGGAAAATAAACCCTAAAGACAAATGTAGCTGTATTAGTAAATTCGAACATATGCATATATTGGAAAAGAAAATTGCAAAAATAAGCGGCATCTGAGCATGTGAGAGGAATCGGTAATTTCGTTACGTGCCTCCAGAAAGTTTCAAACAATACGGAAAGAATGAAAAATTTTTGATTTTTACTGAACAATGCGAATATTTGATTACGTTCATCGGCAAATTCTTACGCCTAATGTTACCACTATATTCTCACACGAGTGCGTCGCTGGTTTCGCCACAGCTGACGACATGCGACGGGGAATAAAGAAGCTTCAGTATCCACGTGTGCCGTTTCAGAACAGCCTTCTTTTTAGAACCTCATTTTCCTTGCAACCGACAGCAGCATTTTTAATGCCGCAGGCCTCTAAAATATATTTCCCAAAATGTTGGAAAATGCGACAGAAGGCTAGACGCAGAAAGTGAAGTGGAAGTAAAGTGAAATGAAGTAGCTAATAATATATTTTCCAATTTTCTATGCTTCATGTAAGTCGGCATAGCAGTGATTAGGAGCATAGCATGGCCAATCTTCAGTTTAAAGTTGCCAGAACATCGTGGAAGTTGACAATCAGCAACACACACATAACTCTACAAGAAAAGCAATTTCAAAATTGTATAAAAAGTGCAAATGTAATTGCAAAAGATACCTGAACTTGTAAATAGACCTCGTTCATCAGGGCAATCAATTTAATAGAATTTTTAGGTGTTTTAACTTCTGGGTCATGAAACGAACACTTTGATTTTTTTCTTTTGGGGTAACTGAAGGGGGAACACAACACGTAAGGCTAACACAAATATATACACAAACACATCCGTGCCCTAGGCGGGACTCGAACCCGCGATCCTCCCGAGATCGCCACGGTACTATTGCCTTAGCGATCTCGGCTATCCAGATCGGCTTGATAGATTGTGTTCATTAAAAATGCGAGATAAAAAATGTGTGAAATTGTTGAACATTGAGACCAAATGTGTTTAGTGAAGCATGTAAACTATTCGATCTTCCAGACTTAAAGAAGGAACTTAAAATCAGTATTGTGTAATTCTGAGAAGAATTAAAAAAACGTGAGGTTGAAGTATCATCTAGTACAGTGCTGAATATCTGCTGGAAGAATGGTTTGAATGACAACAAAGAAAGCTTCATAAGTAAAGGAAATCGCATAAAGTTATTTAAGCTACTGGCAAACCTATCATTAAATTATAGAATGTTATCCCTATTTAGTTTCCAAACATTTAATACAATACTGTACAGAACATAATCGTATACCTTGACGAGAGATTTCATCTGTCATAGTTATTGAATTACAGTACACGTTTTCTATTTCTACCAGTTACTATATATTCCTACAGGATGGGAACCAGAGCGGCGCGAATGATGTGCAAATGGTGACGGAAAACCACGTTCCAGTGAATACCTGTGGTTCAGAAACATTTTTGAAAAATGTAAGCCACGACGCCTCAAAATAAATACTCTCGACGCGAATTTATCACAATTCTAAACTTAGAGCACATGATTCGATTTTTTATATTTTCGTCAAAAATGGTAAAAACCGTATACTCGTATAACGTAGTGGATATCCTCTTTCTTCTAGTGATTTTTCATACATTCAAAGTATCTAGTATTAAAATAGTTCTGATTAACCTCCATCTTGAAACCCGTACTCTGAAAACATAAGACTCTGCCGGTTTTGTTCGTACTAATTTCCCCCCGGACGGTTGCCACAGACGCTTAGTGAAACCAATTGCATTATCGCCTTCCACGGACACAAAAATTTGAGTCAGTGAAATAGCACATAAAAAATTCATGTTGAAGTTGAATATAATATTATTTCCCACCTGTGAGGTTACTCAGAACAAGATCGATGCACTTTTTGCAGGAATGAGGCGAATATGCTTGGTTCCTGTTTTATTTTATCTGCTTTATTTTTCACTTCTTTCATATTATTCACATTTTTCGCGAAAGTTTTAATCTCCATCTATTTACTGAAGATCTTCATTTATTTTTCAACGTTCTTAATTAAAGCAGTAATTTGTTTTTTCGACTGGACTCCTGGATGTGCTCGAACATTTCCACTGAAGAACGTCAATGATACGTAACATCTTCACTACCCTCCTGCTCACTTGCTTTCTCAGAAATGTTAAATTTATCTTTACTTTCAACTAACCACAATTATACACAACAGAAATATAAATCCGTAGAAGAAATCTCTAGTCTGTAATTATAAAGTATAGTTCGCACTCAATACTCGAGTTAATTACCCACTTCAGTATGTGACGAAAAGGTAAAAATTATGGAAACGAATGAGAGCAAAACCTTTTACTTTCACCTTTTACACATTGCTGTTAACTTTTCCTTCTGCCTTTCACCGCAAAGGAAACGCTTTGTTTGAATACTTTTTGCCTCCTGTTGCACACCGCCGCGCCGCCATTGCGCATCGCATCGCTTGGCTCTCCGCGCCGGGCGGTTGGTCAAGTCACTCCGCTCCGCTCTGCCTAGCCCCGCCCCCACCCCGTTTTATCTCGTCCGGCCTCGCTCGGCCGCCCCGCTCGGCCCCGCCCCGCCCCGCCCCGCCCCGCCCCGCCCCGCTCCCCTCGGCCCGCCCCGCCCCGCTCCGCTAGGCCCCGCTCCGCTCGGCCCCGCTCCGCTCGGCCCCGCTCCGCTCGGCCCCGCTCCGCTCGGCCCCGCTCCGCTCGGCCCCGCTCCGCTCGGCCCCGCTCCGCCCCGCTCCGCTCGGCCCCGCTCCGCTCGGCCCCGCTCCGCTCGGCCCCGCTCCGCTCGGCCCCGCTCCGCTCGGCCCCGCTCCGCTCGGCCCCGCTCCGCTCGGCCCCGCTCCGCTCGGCCCCGCTCCGCTCGGCCCCGCTCCGCTCGGCCCCGCTCCGCTCGGCCCCGCTCCGCTCGGCCCCGCTCGGCCCCGCTCCGCTCGGCCCCGCTCCGCTCGGCCTGCCCCGCCCCGCCCCGCCCCGCTCCGATCGGCCTCGCTCCGCTCGGCCCGCCCCGCCCCGCCCCGCTCCGATCGGCCCCGCTCCGCTCCGCTCGACCCCGCCCCGCTCCGCTCGGCCCCGCCCCGCCCCGCTCCGATCGGCCCCGCTCCGCTCCGCTCGACCCCGCCCCGCTCCGCTCGGCCCCGCCCCGCTCCGCTCGGCCCCGCCCCGCTCGGCCCCGCCCCGCCGCTTTCCATTATGCTCCACCCGGGACATACCCCTTCCATCGCCGCCTCGCTCCACTACACTTCGCCCTGCCCCGTCCCGCCCCGCCTCGCCTCGTACCGTCCCGCCCTGCCTTGTGCCGTTTCGCCCCAGCTCGAACCGCTCCGCCCCACTTTGTACCGCTCCGCCTCGCATCGCTCCGTTCCGCCTACCATCGCTCCGCTCTACTCCACTGTGCTTAGCTCCGTTTCGTTCCGCTTCTTCCCTCTCCGTTCCTTTCCGCTCCTCTCCTTTATTCTCCATTCCTCCCCGTTCCTCTCCGTTCCACCCGGCCCTGACCCGCGCCGATCCCCCCGCAAAGGCCCATCCTACCATTTTCTGCTTGTTCTGTTGTTCCGTCTCATCTTGTCACGTCTCGTACTGTCCCGTCTTGTCTCGTCCCGTCTCTTCTCGTTCCGCCCCGTTTCGACCGTCGCGTCTCGTCCCGCCTCGTCCGTCCCGTCTCGTTTTGTCCGTCTCTTCCCGTTTCTCTCGTGACGATGACCGGCGCAGCCGTCTCGGGCACCCCGCCTTCGCTTCCTGCCGCCTGACGGTCCTCCGACACACAAGTCCGCCGGCCCCGCCTCGCCTGACATCAAGCAATGCTCGCCGCCCGCAACCACAAACGCCACCGCCGCCGGTCCCTGTCTCCCACTTGCCAATCCCCGTTGTTTCTCGCAACCTATCCCTTCATTTTCATCTCTTTCTTCCTCTGCCACCGCCGTCGTTGTACGCCCACTAGAAATGTCGCAGCTCTTGCTTGCGGCCCTGAACGTTACCACGGCATTGTAGTGTTCAGCTGAGCTATTGTATCAGGGTTTTCCTGAACGTTTTCCTGCATTAAATTCTCTTTTTGCGGCACTTGGAGGTAGAACTAAGAACCAAATTAGACCTGAAGTACTTACGTTTGTAACTGAAAGTGGTTTATTTGATTTTTTTGATAATTTACAGCCACATATGATGACACAATTACACTGTCATAATAACCATTGCATAAATTCGCGATATTTACAGAGGGGTTTGTTTGGAATCAAATTCTCACAAAATGTTTGCTTATTTCTTTCTGTCCTTATACACAATCCAGTGATCATTTTTGAAGTTCAGAGTTTTGGGGATCTCTCTGATCTGATGAATGACGTAGTGTGAATAAATGGTCTTCCATTTTATTGGAAACAAACAATATCACCTCGCCGATTACGGAAAAGAAAATTATTTAATAAATTTTGAACGGGTTTGGAACATTAGTATTTTTCTTAGATAACTTATCAATCTTTTAGGCTCACCTATTAAAAAAATAGAATAACAGATTTCTTTTCACCATTAAATAAGTAGCAAACACTACCATATCCTAACACGTGAATAATTTTTTGCGCTACAAGGGAAGTTATAGCCAGTCTTGCGCACTTTTCGCCACAAACATTTTCACCGTACCGGAAGTTGGCGACACGAAAATAGTTGTGCGGCGCGTCGTACACCCGTGTTCATTGTGTTGTGTGTAGTAGTGGGTGTTTTGGATGTAGTCAGCATCAGTTGTGCCTGTGTGTATTAGATCTTGTGGTATGTATTTTGTAGTAATTTTTTCTTCACTTACAACCCGTTTTGCATTGTTAGATGTGCATTAAGATGAACTTCGCCATAATATCCTTCGTTATGGTGAACATTTGTGAGGTTATGTTACCTTACGGAAATAGCAGGGGCGTCCTGATGGGGGGTGGCAACTGCCCCAGACCTTGATATAATTTGGGCTCTGATATTTATTTTTTCATTCAAAACTCATAAAAAATACTTCTTATTCAAATTAACCGCTGTGAGTTATTTTTGTTGTTTGGAGAAATGAATCATCTGTCTGTACTGATGGCGGAACTTCCGGGACTTCCCATAAATTTACTGTCCCAAGGCCTCTTGTTTTCTGTGGGCTCGCCTGGTAAACAGTAAACATAAACACGTCTCACCCACACTGCAACTAACTTGCGCCGCGAATTACTTTGATGCGCCTAGAAATACCGACTAAGTGCCGCTCACGCTCGCGCTGTGCGGCGTAAATTTTTGCGTGCGTTCCCGTACGGCGAACCTCCGTCCACGCTACAGGAATTCAGTTCGATTGCTCAAAATGTTAGGTTCTGCGCGGCATTCACTGTGTTTTGCAAGTGTGGACGTGGCTTCAGAGTAGAAACGCCACACCGCGTCGCGCCTTGTCAAGACCACTAAGCCGCAGTGACGCATACACGACGCCCGAGGTAAGGCAGCGTGAAGAAGGGACAATGACGCTGACGAAACCACGTGTGATGATCCTTCGTGAGAATTCGTATATGGAATGGAAAACTCCAAGTTACAGGCGGAGTGGTTCAATGTATGTTGTGGGAGACACGAGAATGGATGGATGGATGTTTACGGATGTCAATTGCTATGGTGATAAGTCTCCTAAGTGCTGTGAATGTTTTATCTTGGGAAGTGGCGGTGTTCATCCCCACTGGATGGTGAGATCCACCGACCTCCAAGTCGACGTGCGGAGGATTTCCGCCTCCGGGTATCTCCCCTCAGCGGGATAGGCTGTAAGCTACCGACTGGTCTCCTGACGTATTGTATGTGTACGGGGAGCGAACAGGACAAGGAAAAAAATGAAAGGTCGTGAATGGTCCATGGCCC
Organism: Gryllus longicercus; assembly: GCA_038098605.1. Classification (NCBI taxonomy): domain Eukaryota; kingdom Metazoa; phylum Arthropoda; class Insecta; order Orthoptera; family Gryllidae; genus Gryllus; species Gryllus longicercus. The sequence continues at coordinate 796,930 of JAZDUA010000258.1, read as the reverse complement.
GTATGTAATAGTATTGCTCCGGCATTCGCCTGTTATTGATCAGAGACCCCTCGGAAAACATGTCGAAAAATATTTTTTGTTTTCTTTTGAAACAATTATTTATTTTTTCATCCATAATTTTTGGTAAGTTAGTCGTATTCGTAGTTGTATATATGTACGATTTTGGGATTAATGAAGACAATTGTTTACATATCCGAAGTCATAAGGACAATTAAATTTACTTTCTCAACAAACAATTAATTAAAGCATGAATAATATGCAACTAAATGGGCTAATTTAGATTTACTTTGTAAATTACGAATGCAATTCTCGGAATACAGCCAAGCAGCTACCCTTTCAACGACCGGAATGTATTATTAACGAAGAAACTAATACTCAGTGCCTGTGTTTGCATTCCTGATCATCAATCTTCCGTTAGTTTCTTCAGTTGGTCAAAACTATTCCACTATCGTTTTTTAAATACAGAATTTTACTGTTTTGCTTTAAAATCAATCGAGTTAAGTTTTATCCTGAAGGCGGTTAATGTGCATGAAGGTGGCCTGTCAACAGTTTTCGAACAGTAAGTAAAAACACACTTTTCACTATTATTGAGGAATTCTACAGATGTAGAGCATAATCTTAAACGCGGGGAGAAGAAATATTATTAGAATATTGATAGCACCTGACGCATAAAAATAGGAAAATTGTTAACAGAACAAACACCTTCCGTTGACATACTATTCTACTTCGGACGTAGATGCAATTTGGCTTGCCTAGTAAATTCTTCCAATTCCTAGTTAAAACGCAAGTCTCCGCGTAAATGTTTTTTTTTTTTTACTTCCACTGCGGCTCTTTAAAATTGTTTGACCTCAACGCTGGTTAACTCGGGACAAAGATATAAACGTTGCCAACTCAAAACCTCGCTAGCTCATAACTCTCAGAATTCCTATATTGGGGTCATGTCATGTAATATTAACATACCTGGTTAATTTCCGTGAGTGCTTCGTAGATAAACTAAAAGACATCCTCATAAATCATGCATTATCTGAGCAAAAATCAATGTTTTTTTAAAGGCGACTAGCAATGTCCACTTGGTGTTATCCACAGGACCCAAAGCCACGCGAGTCGAAGCCCCGTTGTCCGCGGAAAGAGGCTAAACAAAATTGTTTTTGTCCCGAATTTAAGCTTTGACGGTTAAATTTCATGACTTCTTAGCAATCAAAACGTATATCACACCAAGAATACCGTTCGTACATACGAAAAGGATACCGATATTTTGAAAACCAGGCTGGCATATCTACTTTCTGCATCGCTCTCTGGAGCCCGACGCTCGTGATGCCGCGTGATCTGTGAAGGGCGACCCTGTTGGCAACAGGGAAAGGGCGCCTTCTGATAATCGGCGCGCACTACAAAAGGCCTGAATGGCCGCGGCGCCGCCACATTGTTACCGCCCCCTCGCGCCGTCTCCGTTTCATTCTCCGGCCGCGCGGCAGGCAGCCGCTGTCAAAAGTGCCACGCGCTGCGCTCCCAGATCCCTCCCGCCCCCTCTCCGCCCTGGGCCCACGGCGTGGCTCACGTATTCAGCTCGCCCGCCCGCCCTCGCTCGCGCCCCTGACCTCGTCCCCTCTGATCCCCCTCGCTTCCGTCTCACCCCCTCACCCCCCTGTGGAACGCTCGGCCCCCGCCGACATACACGCTCCACTCTACTAGCACTAGCCGCGCTCACCTCGTGCATGCTTACGAGTCCCCCCCCCCATTCACCCACCCCGCCTCGCCCCTTCGACACCCACCCGCCCCACCTCGTCCCTACGTCACGCCCTGCCTCGTACTGCCCCTCGTCTTCTCCTGCCTCTAATCGTCTCTTCCCATCCTTCTTCGGGTCGTCCTGCCCGGTCTCTTCTCGTTTGGCCCTCCACGTCTCTTCCTGCCCTCTCGACTCGTCCACCCCTCCCAGTCTCGCCCTACCCCTCTCCGCCTCGCCCTGCCACTCCCCGCCTCGTCCATCCCGCTCCTCGTCTCGTCCATTCCCCTTCTTGTCTTGTCCGATCGCGCCTTCTCGTCTCCCCCCGCCACTACTTGACCCGCTCTAGTTTGTCTCTTAGATCCACACCGCCTCGTCTCGTCCCTTCCCCGTCCCACCTTCCCTTTCCACTTGTATCCCCCTTCTCCACACTGACGATGCAATTGCACTTTTCCGTCCCAATTTCCGAGGCCATTTGTCGACACCAATAAGGCTCCACTTGCTACCGTTACCGCTGATGCTGTAGCCGCTGCAGCCACCACCAGAGATTATATCGCCTGTGCCCCTTCATGCCCTCGAATCTTACCTCTTCCGTACTCCTTTCGACTCATGCTGGGGACCTTGTCTTGCTCGGATGTCATTTCCTGATGTAACAATCGTGGATATGACGGCAGATATGCTTTCTTTCTGCTTGTAACCAATTTAATAGTTCTTACTTGAGAATATTATACATTAGAAAAGGTATAGTAGATGAGGAAGTATGTTGGAATTTTAGGAGTTGGATATTACATATTGCCTAATATTTCATTCACGGATATTTGCTGGGCAGTTAAAATCTGAAAATACGGTGATCCCAAAGAAAGAAATATTAATGAATGGTTTGCTGTTGTTTTGCCTGGGACGTATGTACATGTGTGTTCGTGCATGCTTTCACGCGCGTGCGTATGTGTGTGCGCACCTGCAGTAATTGAATGTAGAGCGGTTCTATAATAGCCATCTCGATCGGCCGTTGCGTCGTTTACCTTGCTGTATTCAGTATGTACTAGGTTGATAAGTTCGCCAAATTTCGTTTTGACTCCGTCAAATGTGTGAATACAAGAAAGAAGAGAATATCTACCGAAAAGCAGTGTTATCCCAACTAAATTTACCTGCCTAATATTTTAAAAATCAAGTAAGAATATGAATATTTTTAAAAAAATATTAGTGGCGTAAGTTATCTAAAAAAAATATCAAGCTTCTTTACTTATTATGTTGAGGTCAGGTGTAGCATAAAAGTTTCACCGACGATATTTGACTGAAAGAAGGCAGGTGAATTAACATTGCTAGCGCAATATAACTGAAACAATATCACCGGTGTCCACATATTATAGTTCCGCATCCATTTCATTCTACCCCATTAAAAACCAACTATTAGTAAACCGGGAGCAGTTCAATAGTGGTACCAACGTATGTAGTAAAATTACTATTCATGAATCTTTTATTGCAAATATTGCAGTACTGCATATGTATAAATTAGAAGGGAGGAATTCCCAGTGATGTAAAAAAACATTCGACAACAGAAGACGGTCGTGAAATGAAAGCGACTTCATGAAAGGCAAGGCATGACGTGTGCTTGGGGCCTAACGTCCTTGCCACGTTGTGCGATTATTTGTATTTCCTAATAAACGAACTTTTCTTCTTTCGGTTTATTAGAGAATGCGTATTGACAACTATGGTCTCTACCCAACGAGCAAAAAAGGATTTTGATGAAACGTACGAGGGAAACATTCACTCACTGTTGATTAAACTATATTCGATCCGGCATTCGAATGTTTACATATTTGGCTGGCCATGATAATAATGTAAGTTAGTGTAAATATCGTACACTAATAATAATAATAATAATAATAATAATAATAATAATAATAGTGATAATAATAATAGCCGATCAGAGGCCGAAATCGCTAAGGAAGTAGTGCCGTGGCGGACTCGGACCAGAAGAACACGCGTTCGAGTCCCACCTTGGGCATGGGTGTGTTTGTGTATGTCTATATGTGTGACATCCTTTCACCCCATCATCATCATCATCATCATCATTTCATCTTCCATACCCCCAGAGCTAACAACGTGGGGGATGAACATCGGATCTAGCTATTATTATTGATCCCATGATATTATATGCACCTGCCACAGATATAATGTAACTGAGCCCCGGTAAATCCAGGGTGCATGCACGCGTGGTCCAAGTCAGTCTATTGGCGAGCAATAATAGTAGTAGTAATAATAATAATAATAATAATAATAATAATAATAATAATAATAATAATAAGAAGAAGAAGAAGAAGAAGAAGAAGAAGAAGAATATTAATATCGTAATTAATCGAAATTGATTTTATTATGTAAATCTTACAATTGCATTGGATCTTTCCACATTTATTGATTGACTAGTGATTCCGGGTGCGCCAACTGCTAAGATAATTAGTCCCGTAAGTTTGGTGCATGTGTTTTTACCGCCGGAGGTGGCGGTGGTTTTCCCCCGCTGGATGGCGAGATCCGGCGCTGACATACGTCGGGGAATTTCTCCAATTAGGTATCTCCCACCAGCGAGGCGCCGTCCGAGCCAGGACAAGCTCGACCTTCCCGACATGCGTGGTAGTGTATTGTATGTGTGTGTGTAAGTAAGGGATGAGGAAGGGTAAGGAAAAGAATAGAAAGATTGTGAGTGATCCGTGGCCCGATTGTTAGGTTGACATGTTGACTGCTCCGGCATTCACCTGGTGTTGATCAGAGAAATCATGGACAACTACTAGTAATAAGAGCTGCCGGCCGCAGGAATTTTCCTCCAAACAGCGGCTGAATTCGACCTAGCTGACAAGCTAGTGTCGATAACCCTGCCACCGCCGGGACTCGAAACCTAGGACCTCCCAATCAGCAGCACTGTAATAACCTCAATCGGTCCCACATTAATTATTACTACACTTAGAGTCATTGTAAAATTTGAATATCAAGTTCTAGTTTACAGTTTTTATTCTATCTTGAAATTGCAGACTATAAAAGAATTCACTTCAACATGTTCTAGATTCGTACCCTTTTATACTTGGGTTAGCCCATGCATCATGTCCTGTTCAAACAATTAAATGTTCAAGTATAAGCGACTAATCGTACCTTGTTGAATCGGACTGTGATCACGAGTATCAACAAAATGTCCGCGACTAGCAGTGTCGCTGTTCAGTAGCATGAACTCAAGCAGCAATAATTTTCAAAAATGTATTACATCAAATAATAGGTACACCATACTCGTAATGCTATTCACGTTTTGGCAACATTTGCCTGGTGTATGTCCTTTGGTTTAACGTGGATTGTGAAAATTCTCGACGAAACTAACTGAAATTCTCTTAATATTTGCATAATTATTCAGATAAAAGATTCAGAACAGGTATGTTTTTACTCAAAATGCGACAAAATTGTACTTTCCAAAACGAAAAATCATGCTCCCCGCGAACTGGCTAATTTTTGTGCTCAACTTGTGGCAACACGTGTTTCTTATAATGTGGCATACAAGCGCCGGTAATCATGACCATGACGCTTATGGATTTGAAAGACGTGCACATTTATTTAAACATTATTTTATTTGGTATAGAATTCAAATACTATTTGGTATAGAATTCAAACACAAGGCCCGTCTTCGAATCAACAAGACCAAATTTGAAGAATATTTTTGACCATCCACGCGGAAATCTCAATAAATCAAAATATGATACAATATTTTGTTTATTGGACACCAATTTTGCACGGCGAAGCACGTAGCAGAAAACGAGGAGTAGTTACTGGCTTCTTTACCTCAACTCTCGGCGAGGCAGCCTGAAACGAAACGTAAATGAGGGTCTACTATTTATTTTTGAAGTCCTTTTCAAATAAATCACAATACTAATAGCCCAGCAAGTGCAGATTTATGCATCTGGTCAAGAAAAGAAAAATGATCCCTTTTCAAACACGTTTCATTAAAGGTATTGGACCATTTCTTGCTGGGAAGTGGGAATAAAACAGGTTGATCGATTATTCACCAGCGCAGCCAAAGCAGGATTTGAACTGGACTTCCAAGTTGGTTCGATTCTTAACCATCCATGCAGTTTGTTCGATAATAACCTGTCATTAATCACCATTTTTGAAAGAACCCCGTAATGTGCATAGAAGTAGTAGCTCCTCCTCCGAAGGAAAGAAAGAAAGAAAGAAAGAAAGAAAGAAAGAAAGAAAGAAAGAAAGAAAGAAAGAAAGAAAGAAAGAAAGAAAGAAAGAAAGAAAGAAAGAAAGAAAGAAAGAAAGCTGGCTGCGTGCCTGCTCCTCCCTCACCCTCCACCCCATTATATTGGCCGCGGCTACCGTCCGTATGGGGGCGAGCCCTGTTTGCCGGTGACACCTGCTCTCGGCGCCCCGCCGTCGCCGCCGCTGCCGCCGCCGCCTCCTTCATCCGTCTTGTTAGCCCGTCTCTGCCGACGCCAGACAGGCGAAGATGTCGCCATCCCAACCGTAACCCCAGGCGCTGGCGCCAGTGATATGTTCACCGCTGGTGTCGGTTTCCCCGCCCGATACCTCTTATTCGCATCCACCGCCGCCGCCGCCGCCGTCACAGCGAGTGTTTGCGAGGGGTGGCGAGGAGGTCCGAATACCTCATAGACGCCAACCTGCAGTTGCGGCAGGTTTTGGGAAATGGAAGGGGGTTACTAACGCTGCTGGCGTCATAAAATCCAAACAAAAAATAAGAGACTGCCGTAGAACAGCGGTATTCCGAACTAATTGGGGGTGTGGTATGTTCGGATTCGGAAAAGTTCCGATTTTCCGAAAACATGTTCCGTACATTATACAAATACATCTATAGGATTACCAGACACAATACAACGTAGCGTGCGATGTGAGAAAATGGCAACGAAACGAAGCGATCCATCATGAAGCAGATTCAGATCTTTACGGCAATAATTACAGATTTTGCAAGTTCGTCTAAGTGAAAATTGCCGCTACATAAACATGTGATATATATACCGTAATTATCAGTGCAATAAAAGTTTAATTTTAACAACTTGTTTCAATAGTTAGATCAGTTCTAGTCGTTATAAATTTTTTTTTTTACTCCACAAATAAGCATTTTATTTATTTTGTTGATTTTTCCTCGATCCCGAATTTTCTTCGGGTTGTCCGAAATTTCGCATTTTCGGGGTTTGGATTAGCGGGGTTCTACTGTACTACAAGAGACAGGAAGACTACCATTTAATGCGCAATCGTCAGTATAACCATTGCCATCCCCAAGTTCTACGACCATCATTATACTAGTATACTATTCCTCTGTCTTCTCTTCCGATGCATTAGCTGTTTTCTATTATCTTTTTAAAAATATTTTCCTACTTGTTCTCTTCCTTTCTTCACACCTCCAATTTCTTCCTGTTTTTTTTCCTTGTGGTGAAAAACCATTCTTCACGTAACAGTTGCCACCGCCACAGAGTCCCCCTCTACATGAATTTAACCCCCCCCTCCACCCCCCACCCTCCACTCATCCCGATGCTCTAGCCAAGGTGTAGCTGGATCGCCGCCGCTGCCAGGACCTCCGCCAGCGCGGGTTTTTCCAGCGTCCCTTGCACCCCTCGCGCCCACTGCCCGCCGCCGCCGCCGCCGCCGCCGCCGCCGCCGCGCCGCCGCCTCCCCCCTCCCGGTCGCCACGCTCAGCTTTCAAGTGAGCGCGCCTCGCCTCGCCTCGCCTCGCCTCGCCTCGCCGTGCGCCCTCTGACACCACGCGCGTTACGACCTCCGGCGACGTGTCAGGGGCCATGGGGCGCCCCCTTCCCTCGGGCGCCGGGCCGCGCCGCGCCCCTCCGACCCCGCGGGGCAGCCCACCTCCCGTTCTGCTCTGCGCTCCTCCCCTTTGCTAGCCCAACCCGCCCAGCTCCGGACCACACCATCCCGCACCTCTTCTCCCCACCCCGCTGCACCCGCACCTCTTCGCCCCGCCCCTCCCCGCCTCGTCCCGCCCCGCCCTGCCCCTCCCCGCCCTGCCCCGCCCCGCCCCGCCCCGCCCCGCCCTGCCCCGCCGCTCCGCGCCGCAGACCTCACGCGGACGTGACCTTTCGGCGCCTGCATCCGCCGCCGCCGCCGCCGCCGCCGCCGCAGCAGCAGCAGCAGCAGCAGCAGCAGCGACCCCCACCTAGATCCCCCAGCCTTTCTACCCCCTGCATCTCCCCCCTCTCATATCCGATACTGCGCCCCCTTACCCGATGCAACTACCCTCCCCGTACCTTTGTCGGGAACTATCGACAGAAATTGACTGGAGCACATAGGGGAGGGTGTGAAAACAGTAGCTGTTTTAAATTTAGGTCAGGTGGTGACGAAAAGTGAAAAAATGTGTTTATTTCGTAAGTGCAGGGTGGTTCGTTATACTAATTTATGGGAGAATGTCTTTCAGGACTTTCATGATTTTCACCACATGTTTTTTTTTAACTGAAAAGCTATGTAAAACGCCATGTGACCTGATGAATATAGCATATCTGTTTTTCTATCTGGGCGACAATTTTCTCTTACAATGAAGTTAATAATTTTAGAACTATTAACTTTAAAGATTGGACACCCCAATGCTACTTGAGATTTATTCTAATATCCAATTGCTTTTGTGTTCAGATACTTAAAGACTGTATTAAGGATTTAAACCAGTTTGAATACTGAATAAAATTCAGAGTTTTATTTTCCGAAAAAGATTAAGATACGGTGGTCTAAACGAAATAACTAATCATGTCCAAAGTTTGCTATGGACTTATATTGGATCGCCAACTTCTAGCAACACGAGACTGGCGACAATCGACAATTTGATGTCCTGGCATCACGTTAATCCTCGCTTCCCCACGATTCTTTTTACATCATCACCGAAAATTGCAGAGCAGCCATTTATATTCGATACGCAGCTATGAATTCGTACAGCGAATGCGTTCTCACTGCATTTCTTGCCTCCTAGTTTTGTTTTGTACAACGCTTGCGAAACCAATGTATGTTTAGGATCATTTTAAGTTAAAATACTGTAATTCCCTGTTCGAACCAATGCTGGTCTAATATTAGATGAATCAGTGCGTTCTATTCCAGCTGGCCCATTAGTATTCCAATAGAATAATTACATCATTTCGATATTTGCGATCGAAATAATTTTATCATATAACTAGATAATTATCCAAACTAAGTCAATATTTAAAAAAATGAATGGCATTTGAATTTGATTTTATGTGAGCCTATATACAAGGCCAGTATTTCCATATCTTCCTCTTTAGAGTAGCATGTATCACTTGATCCGGGGCATCTCAAATATATGTTTCTGTACTTTTCGTCTACATTGCCCTAGATCTAAACGACTTGGCTCGGGGTTTCTTATGTGATACTACATATCTTTTACTCTAGTCAGCGCTTCGAACTCCATTATTTTCCGTTCATGATTTAAATTTTATTTCGATTTGACAACTTGCGCATTGTAATGCGTCGTATCTACGTTTTTAGTCTGAAAAAGAGATCCGAGATTTTCGGGAATTTGTCGCATGTCCGGAAAATCTGATCTCTTTGCATAGCGAGAAGTAGCGTAATAACACAAGAAGCGTGATGCCAAACGCTAAAGAAAAACATTTCACAAAACCTAAGGTTGATTTATTGATCGGATTCATCGATCAAATAAATTTTGTCAAATAAAAGATAGTTAACAACTTAAATTCTCAAAACTAAAAGCCAACAAGCAGCGGCGATTTTTTACGAAGCACTCTGAATATAGTTTGCAAATTGAACAACTGTAAACAAGTACTGACTCTTTAACACCAATGCCGATTAGACCAAGTGGTACCACATCAACACATACTTCGTCGTATTATTGGTAACGGTTACGTAATATTATAATTTTGCTATTTTATTCTACGAATACTTCCGTCAACGCTTGGAAACCTTCACCGAACGAAGTGTGCGAGATACCAAATTGAAAATAAACCTCTAATTCAGAAAAATTGGAAAGCTGGAAAGAAAATTGCACTTATGCCACTGTTTTTTTTTTGTGAAAAGCTTGTGCTTTGAAAGAAATCTGTAGATAAATTGAAGGTGTAGGTCCAGTTCGATAAAAGTCGAATTTGAATTGGCTTTAATTTCAGAGGTATTAATAAAAGTGGAACCAGTGCCATAATTATAAGATAACATTCTTCTATTTGAGCAAAAAATATAAAGTAATTTGAAAAACTTTTAAGTAAATTTGGAAAAATTCCTATAGTATCTCCAAAAATTAAAATCATCGTTTCGCAGGAAATGATGTTCGCCCACGTCAATCCATCAATATCCATTTTAGGGTAAATCGTGTATACTTTATATGCACTAGCGTTGTTCAGGCATACGGAGGTTTAAAAAAAGAACACTTTTGTTATCAGGTAATATAATATTTTTGTCGAAAGCGTATGTTTACCAGTGAACCTTCTTTTAACTAGTACACGAGATATATAAAAAATTGAAAGATTATTCGGAGAAGAAACTATAAAAAACTTTCACTCGCCTACTTCGTGAGGGATCTCGTTTATATCGTTATGTTGCTTGTACTGCGATGTGTATTAGATTTGCGCGGGGTATTTGCATTGACAAAACGGGCATGGCCGATTATTGCTGAAAAATAATGCGTTGTTGAAATGTTCAGACAGAATTATGCCTCATTAAACTAGGGTGTTTCGACAAGAAATAATTGACACGTACTTTATTAAAATTTAAAGACTGAATATGAAAATATCAGCATTACTGTATATTATTTTGCCTTTCGAAAAAGTAACACGCGATTTGTAATTCACTAACAGCGTCAGGCATAATTTTAAGACTTTTACAAACAATTGCACACACTTCGAAACACAGCAGAGAACGATTGCAGTAACGCAGAATATAATAACAAAAAATGGAAACAACTCAGTGAGAAAATCGCCTTACCGTTAAATATTAATAAGTCGCGAAGAGAGCTGCGCAACAGCAATCGGCGATGAACATCCACCGCAGAGGTCCACAGGCGCTTCGCCGGGAGCCAGAAGCTGGGCCCGTCGGGTCGCCGGGCAGACGCGCTGGCCCTCGGGTCGCGTGGGCTCCGCGTCGCCACCTGACCGGAGCGCGCTGGCAGAGGGCGGCGACTGTCACCCTGCCGCCGATCCCCGGCTTCTTGAATGCCCGAGCCTCCGGTCGACGGGCGAGAGGGCGGGCGGGCAGGGCCTGCGAATCGAGAGCGGGCCGCGATCGATGTATCGCTGTTACTGCTGCATCTCGACCGCGCTGTGCCGAACGCAGCGCCCCGCGGTGGCTGCAGTTGGCGGTGCCAGGAGGTAGGAGCGGGTGGAGGGCCGGGCGGGCAGGGTGGCGACGGGGGCGGTTTGGACGGTGGAGGAAGGTACGTTCGGAAGTGGAACGGGGAGCGGACCTCCTGCGCGGGGCGTCCGATGTGTATCAGGAGCACAAGGGAGGCGAGAGATTCATAGTCGGTGGATGAATAAAGAACACGGATGAACCAAGCAAACGGAAATAGCAATGGGTATGTGTGAATGGATCGTCTAATGCACGACAAATTCTTTGACACGGTCGGTCCAGCGGAGCGATGAATCAACAAGCGGTCGGACAAGGCAGCTGACGGTGTCTGATGGACAGACGAACGGGAGAAAGGAAGAACGTACGAACGTACAGACTGTCGGAGGGAAGGAAGGGAGGAACAAAGAAAGGAAGGAAGGAAGGAATGACGGGCGGGCGGCCTGACGGGCAGACGGACGGACGGGCAGACGGACGGACGGGCGGACGGGCGGACGGACGGACGGGCAGACGGAAGGCGGGCGGACGGGCGGGCGGACGGACGGACGGGCGGCCGGCCGGCCGGCCGGCCGGGCAGACGGACGGACGGGCGGGCGGACGGGCGGGCGGGCGGACGGGCGGACGGGCGGGCGGACGGGCGGGCGGACGGGCGGGCAGACGGCCGGACGGGCGGCCGGCCGGCCGGACAGGCAGACGGCCGGCCGGACGGGCAGACGGCCGGACGGGCAGACAGACGGACGGGCAGACGGCCGGACGGGCAGACGGCCGGACGGGCAGACGGCCGGACGGGCAGACGGCCGGACGGGCAGACGGCCGGACGGGCAGACGGACGGACGGGCAGACGGACGGGCAGACGGACGGACGGGCAGACGGACGGTCGGGCAGACGGACGGTCGGGCAGACGGACGGACGGGCAGACGGACGGACGGACAGACGGACGGACGGGCAGACGGACGGACGGGCAGACGGACGGACGGGCAGACGGAGTACCAGACAGGTGGGCGGATAAATGTGGGTGCGATGAAGCGATGAAATAGGGGAGCGAATCGATGGGAACAGTGGAGCGCGCGAGCGGTAATAGGAGCGAGCGAAAGGAAATGGGTACGTGTGTGTGCAAACGAGCGAACAGCTGTGGACGAGAAGAAAAGAGGGCGCTGGGCGGACGTGAACGGGAACGGGCGAGAGGAAAAGTGCCGGCGAGCGGGAACGGGTCAGCGGGAAAGAGACGAGCAGGAACGGCCGAGAGAGCCAGCGAGCGGGAAGGAGACCGGGCGATGGGAAACCGGAGCGGGCGCGCGGGAATCGGAACGAGGAGGATTGCGGAAACGGAAGCTGGAGCGGGGGCATGTGGTGGTGAGCAACAATCGCCCAGCATTGGGCGAGCGGCTCTGGAGTGGACGAACGGGAGCTTGAGTGGGTGCAGTAATCACGGGGCCCGCGGCGCGACGCGGCGCGGCGCGGCGCCTGGAGAGGTGTACGCGGAGGAGGTGGAGGGGAGGGGGAGAAGGCGAAGGCGGCGGCGCCGCAGCGGCAGCCTTGGCCCAGGAATGGCGTCCGCCGCCGGAAGAGGTCCCGGCCGACCTTTGATTTACGTCTCGCTCGCTGCTGAGGCGAGCAATGCTGGCAGGTGAGTGAAGTCATCCGGAGCACCTGACTCAGTACCTGTCGTATGTAAACATAGGGGCATAGTGACAGTAATGATTTATTATTGTTTATGTATTGTTGCAAGGAGCAGGGAACTGGTCTTAGAGCTTGAAATACGATCCGCTCATCACGACCTTGTTTTTCTTTGATACTCCGGTGATAATAATGTCATGTGCAATATTTTGTAGGTTTCGTTAATGGAAAGTAATAATTAAATAATTTGTCGGTGCAATGAAGTGTGAGATACATTGAATATGAAATAATAAAACTATTTTCAGAATAGTAAAATAAATCTACTGGTGCTTCAACAGTACACTCATTCCCGATTTCACAATTTTAGAAAATTTAGAGGACATACATGCTTTTTTCTAGAAAAAATACATTTTACAAAATTTTGAAATAATACTGATATTTTTTGTAAAATTCCGCTAAAGCTACTCATATATTGTACTTGTGGGTAGGCGCTACAAAAAATGTCAACTCTTGCAATTTTCGATAGTACTGAAATTACAAAAAATGATACCTGCGCCATTTTGAAATGTCCTGGCGCCATTTTTGAGGACTTTTTCAAAATGTTGAGGCTTCATGTAACGGAATTATAAGTTTTAAATTCGCAGGACCTTTAGTTTGGTCAGTTCATCGAGGAATGTCAATTTTGGAAAAAATCAACTGAACGGTACAGGTGCTAGAGTTGACCACTAATAAATTGACGAACAGAGGAAGGCACGAAGAGACGGAAGGCACGAATGGACGGATTGACAAACAGACTGGCAACTCTAGGCCGCAGATTCCGATGGGCGAATAGAGAGACGGGCAGCGCTACGAGCGGAAAAACGTCGACGGAAGGAAAGACGGACGGAAGGAAAGACGGACGGAAGGAAAGACGGACGGAAGGAAAGACGGACGGAAGGAGAGACGGACGGAAGGAGAGACGGACGGAAGGAGAGACGGACGGAAGGAGAGACGGACGGAAGGAGAGACGGACGGAAGGAGAGACGGACGGAAGGAGAGACGGACGGAAGGAGAGACGGACGGAAGGAGAGACGGTCGGAAGGAGAGACGGACGGAAGGAGAGACGGACGGAAGGAGAGACGGACGGAAGGAGAGACGGACGGAAGGAGAGACGGACGGAAGGAGAGACGGACGGAAGGAGAGACGGACGGAAGGAGAGACGGACGGAAGGAGAGACGGACGGAAGGAGAGACGGACGGAAGGAGAGACGGACGGAAGGAGAGACGGACGGAAGGAGAGACGGACGGAAGGAGAGACGGACGGAAGGAGAGACGGACGGAAGGAGAGACGGACGGAAGGAGAGACGGACGGAAGGAGAGACGGACGGAAGGAGAGACGGACGGAAGGAGAGACGGACGGAAGGAGAGACGGACGGAAGGAGAGACGGACGGAAGGAGAGACGGACGGAAGGAGAGACGGACGGAAGGAGAGACGGACGGAGGTTGAGTCAGTCAGAAAACCAGATATTTCTATTTGGGATTTGAATAAAAATTATATCTATTTGTTAATGTTTATGTGGTATGGGATCAATAATTCGTTCGTGACTGATGAGGCAAAAAACGTTTAAATACAATAATTTGGAAATCAGCGTGATGTGGGATGTAAAAACAGAACGTACCGATAATTATTGGAGCTGTGTGTCCCGCAGATATTATGTAAGTACTTGTCCAAACTCCTATGTTCATTTACAAGCCTGAACCGGCTGAATGTAGCTCAGAGCCAGCATTGCCGTTGTCTCTGCGGCGGCTCACTGCTAGTATTCGTTTCCCGACGGTGGCGGATTTTCGACGCTAGCTACTTAGCTGGGTTGAATTCAGCCGCTATCTGAAGGAGAATTTTTCCTTATTTTCTCAGATCAATGCCAGGGGAATACCGGAGTAGTGCCCTAACAAACGGACACGAACTGCGCAGTATCCTCCCTTCCAACCAACAAAGGTGGCTCTGGGCATCAACTGATATCACTGCAGTTCCTTCGACCGGAAGTTTCTAGGGTTCGAATTTCGAAGGTGACAAGATTTTCGACACCACCCAGACGTCTAGGTCGAATTCAACTGCTGTCTAGAGGTGAATTCTGGCGGCCGGCTGCTCTGATCGATAGTTATCCGTGGTTTCTCTGATCAATACCAGGCGAATGCCGGATCAGTACCCAACAAACGGGCAACGGACTGCGCGCGATCCTCTTCCTTGACCCATCTTCATCCCTTACTTACACAGTCTTTACTCTCCTACCCTCCAAAACTACACTACTACACCAGTCGGGAGAATAGAGCATGTCCCCGGCGGTGACACGCTGATGGGAGACCTGATTAAGGAAAATTCCTACACGCTGACGTACTAGGTCATCGCCGGATCTCTCCATCCAGCAGGGGAAGGTCACACCTTCCTCCAGTGATAAACCGTGCACTACACTTATGAGGCTAATGACCTCGGCAGTTGACACGCGCGGAATCATCAACTAACCAACCCCTTCCCACCTCCTATTTTTTTTTTGGGACTCCAGTCTTTTTCCCACTTGCATTACGATGTTTAAGTACTCTATGATGCGCTTGCCAAGAAGGAGACTTTAAGTGTTTCTCCTTTGTAAATACGTGATTTATTTTTTAATATATTAACATTGACCACTAATTGGCCAATATACAATTCTTGTTCTGGTGTGTTATTAATTAACGTGCGAGTTTCTCGGTTTTATGTTAGTACGTATATTTTAATTAGTGTCATATAATTAATAAAAATGTTTTTGCTTTCCTTTCATTTTCACATTTAATACAATTATTTGAGTATTCACAATACCAATTTAATGTTATTGTTGTTATAGTTGTTATTGCGGATATTGCGGTTATTGCTGTTGTTGCGGTTGTGGTTGTTATTGTTGTTAATATTGTTATTGTTATTATTATTGTTTTTTGTTGTTGTTTTGCTGTTGGTTTTGTTGTTATTGTTGTTATTGTTGTTGTTGTCGTTGTTGTTATTTTTATTGTTATTATTATTATTATTATTATTATTATTATTATTATTATTATTTTCTTTTCCATAGTTGAACTATGTTCATTCACTGTCAACCCGAAGATGACCCGAAGAAGTGAAAAGATAATTTCATGAATCTTTATGTCAACATTTATTAATTTGTCAGTTCATCTTAATGATTAAAGACTCTTTTCAATATATTTCGAACTGTTTTAATTCTGATCGTCCATAAAAAATATAAGGATACTCCAATATATAACTTAAATAATACGAAGACAATAACTCAAGAGAACATGTTCACTAATTCAGAAACTGAAGATTGAAGTACTCACCAGTTGACAATGCGGCTGTTCCTTTTCACATGTGAATTATATTAAATGTCAATATTATGTTCATGTCTATTATTCCATTACATTGCAACCTCGTTTATTTATGTAACGTATTAGTGCGCTATTGTAAGAAAATGACGTGCTGTTGAACACAGATCTTTTATTAACTTCATTATCTTTAAAGCACGTCCAAAATCGGCGGCGGCGATGATGTAACGGTTAGCGTATCGGACTGTTATAACTAGGGGGCGGATTTTGATGATCTAAAACATTGCCAAAAATTATCAATAAAATGCTCTAAAACTGCTTTAAAAGTGCCCTACATACAAAAAAAAATTAACGTAAAAAAAATTCATCAAAAGCTCTTCAGATGAACAACTGAAGCTGTTGAAAATGTTATGATGTAATCGAGACTTCTTTTTGTTTAAGTGAACTCAGCTTGCAAACTTTGGGTTTGGAAGATTCTCTTTATTTATCGCAAAATCGGCCGAACTGACAATGGCACCGATAAACGTTACAGGAACATTAGATTACATACAAGGGCTGACATTATAATATATGAGCAAAGAAATCGAATAGGCTACTCAGGAATTCTCTGGTGAACATTTTTTGCACCTCGTAAATATTGTTTGAAGCAAATGCCATTAAAATGATATTAAATTCGACGAAATAAGCGGAAAATGCAGAAAAAATACGTAGAATATAAAAAAAGGACTTATTAGTCAAAAGTGACGAAAAAAGCAAAAAAACTAACTATAAAATGGGTCATTTCGATTCGTCATAACATAAAACTAATTTCTATACTGAACGGCATTGTTCTAATGTTAAAAGGAAAAAAGGCATTTCATTAATATCCGCCCCCTAGTTTTGTTTACCAAGTTCGCGGGTTGAAACTCGATCAAAACCGTGGATTTTTAAGGGCGAAAAAATCCTTCGCACGCCTTACTGCATGTAAAAGATCAAGCCAAAATGAAGCCTCTGAGCTAAATTCAAAATCACATTTTTCAGCGCCCAAGTAATACCATCTTTCTCCGCTAGGTGGTGAAGAGAGTGTAACGAAATTTGCGCAGTTTTTGAGTCTCGCCACGTAAAATAACTCGTATATTCAAATCAATTCAATATTGAAAAAATGTTGTTTTTATCTAACTTCGGTGCTGTTTTTGAAAAGTCGTAATTTCGTTTTGTGTTCCTCTATAGGTAAACGCATAAATTTGTAATCAATCTTTCATTGATGTATCGAGAGTGGTGTATACTTTAGAATTCAGTGGATTTCTGATCTCAATTAGTAACTGCTCGTTTGAATAGATTGTTGTAAGGCGTATGTAGAGATTTCAACGTCGTCCATTGAATTCAATCTTAAAATTTAAATATAACAGTGAATGCATCTATATGAAATACTGTTAAATAAATAAAAGCAGTAAATCAAATCTAATTAACAAAATTTCACAGACATTTAGGTGATTCCTATTAGCATCTCTTCTTTGAGCTTGGAATCTTTCAATTACCTTACCTATGTATTTACAAATGCTCAGTTTTTGTCACGGTTGATTTTGTAGGTCACAGCATAATAGCGTTTCTTTATTTATTAAGGTATTCGAAATGACTCCTGGCTTCATGTGCCAAAGCATTTTAGCATATACGAGTTCACAACATTTCAAAAGCATTACATGCCCGTTCGAAAGACCCGATCAGGCAGATACTGGATTACCGCACGTGCCACATCGGTCCGCATACAGGTCGTTACACGCGGTGCTGATCACTAATTGCTGCGCGTCCTTACAGAAACTCTCCTGCCCATCTCGAAATTGTCCGGTGTGGACGGAAGTTATCCCAAGAGCTCCCACCAATTCCCTGCAACGTTCTCGGGCATTTCTCCCATAGAGAACGGCTATCTGGAAGTATCAGCGTTGTCCGAAACGGATTACTTTCATCTCGCGCGGCAGCAGTCAGCTGATTTCACATTGCTTTTTGTGCTAATAGAGACATTCACAAATCCATCTGTTGTTGTGGACACACATCAGTACAGCATTTCCTTCACGCGAAAAATAAAATTGTGTGATCCGATAACATTTTATTTAGAAAGAAAATAGTTATCATGACTTCTCGTATATTATATTTCTTAGCATTTGTTTCCTTTCTTCTGTGGCGGTATTGCACCAGCATGTTGGGGAAATTTTCGTACAGTGCGAAATATTATCGCTATTTGTACTGTTTGAAAAATCTTAAAATTATTAGTATTAAAGTGCATTATGTAACTTTTCTACGAGCTACAATAAAAAATCGTTTGCAAGAAATGTACTAATGTTTATTCTGACAATTTCATCTCCCTTGTCTACCAAAAAATGACTTTTCCTTAAGGGGGCGTCATTCCACCTTCCTCTATATGTACCATTTTACATATTTCACAGAAGGAAAATACATTTTTATTCGGTAATGGTTAAATAAGCATTTTTAGGCTCTATGAATGTTGTTAATATCGTATAGGTATAAAATGTGTTCAGAATTTATTTTAAGTGTGTTCTTCAAATGAGTAAAATGGAATTTACCCAAACATCCGGAGTATTTTTAAGGGCAAATGGATGTTTGTAAAATGCTGCTTTGACGAAAATATTGTTGTCCAGGCAAGAGTTACAAATACTGTACGTATATGATTGTCTTCTTCCGAACTTGAGAGTAGCAATCCAATGGACACTAACCATTGCAGATGCTAGTCGTGAGAGAAGTTTTAGCTGATAGTCTTCTACCCATGAGGGTGAGACGACTTTCGGATGAGTAATCTGGCTCTTGTAACGTTAAAACGAGAAGCAGATTAAACCCATTTCAATGACATGACTTATCAGCTGCTACATTATAATCCAAATATTAACAGACATTATAATTCAAATATGTATAA
This sequence comes from Gryllus longicercus, assembly GCA_038098605.1. NCBI lineage: Eukaryota > Metazoa > Arthropoda > Insecta > Orthoptera > Gryllidae > Gryllus > Gryllus longicercus. The sequence continues at coordinate 778,065 of JAZDUA010000258.1, read as the reverse complement.
TTTCTTATACATTTATAGGGTAAAAATACTTAACATTGTAAGATAGGTATGTAATTGGTTATATTTAAGTTTCGTTTCCAAACAGTTCATCTTCCTCCTCCGCTTCTCTTTTTGCTTTTCGGCTGATGCTGATTGGTCATTGTTTCATATTCTCATACCATGGTTGACATTATGGTGACATGTGTAGTCAAAGTTTGCTCAGGTCTTGATCTTTCGGTTCTACATCCTCACCTACTAAGTACTTATGTAGTAAAGAGAAAGTATTGTGATTCTGCAGTGGCATGTGGCAAAGTTTCGAGAGTAAAATTCATACTGTGGGTGCCTGTTATCGAAAAAGTGGATAAATTCTACCCCTATATGTAATAAAGAAGTTCATCTGATATATATACAGAATTTAGGATTTGTGGGATATTGATGCCGAAAAACTTGCACCAATCCGTTCAGACGATGTCCTCCACTTTGGCATTCCCCTTTCAATTTGGCCGAACACAAGTCCCTGGAAATTTTAAAGAGATTTTTGTGTGTGTGTGTGTGTGGGGGGTCATTTTATATGCGTCAACATTTTCAAAATTTTGTTAAAAATGGACGCAAATTATTGAAGTAAGGTTTTCTCGGATGGAGAAAAAGGTCATTTAAATAAATTGGGAAGTCCCTTCGCGATGAACTCTCTGAATTTTCAAAAATGCAAAAGTTCAGACTTTTTTCGGCGCTTTCGTTCAACTACAACATTAAAGATAGATTTTTCCTCAATAAAATCTATTTTTTGAAGACAAATATGTAAGTAAGATCACGAATTTTTTTAGAAAATGGAAGTTTTGACGAAATTTTGATTGTAAAGTCAGTTTCAAAAGAAGATTTTCTGGAAATGGCTCCGAATTTTTTCTTTAATTTTTTTCTCGGATAGAGCCAAGTATGCTTATAAATGACGCAGGTCTCATTGTTGGCGGACTTTGCTTTTCGTGAAACGACGAAAATGTATAATTGCAAAATTAAAATGTAGATGATAGTGATTTTCCTTAAAGACATATGTTCTAAAAAATAATTTTAACAAGATCATGAACAACTTTTTGAAAAATATTAGTAGTTTTGCGTACTTTTTTTGTGAAATAAAGGCAATTAAAACATATCTAAAAACAGGCTAAATATATTTTTTTGAATAGAGCTAAAACACTTATTAAAATGGTGCAAGTTTAATATTTGTTTAACACTTCGTATTTGTCAAAAAATGCAAACGTTTCATTTCTTTCGGCGTCTTCCTAGAATTATAATATTAAATACAGAGATTTTTGGTTAATAAAATCTGTTCTTCAAAACTATATCTAGTAATGTCAATGAAGATCTCATATTTTAAATTGGAAACTTCGTTTATAAAGCTTCGGGAAGGTTGTGTTTACCTGTGAGGCTGGTGCTGTAGGGATAAGATGAAGAGCGTACTAAAGTGAAGGAACTGAGTTCCAATCCCAGCGTGGAAAAATAACTTGGTGTAAGTATAATATAAATTGATATTTCCTTATAATATTGCTTTGTGCAATACAAATAAAGCGAGAAAGTATCTGCGTTTGTAGCATTACTAGTTTCCATCAGCTGGGTCGTATTTGACCACTGTCTGGGAGAGACTGGTGTCTTTTATCTGTAGTTGATTTTTTTTTGTTTCTCCTTTTTTTTGGTAGTTTCTCTAGTCAATTCCAGGTGAATGCCGGATCACTACCCTATGAAACGGGCCACAAAACGCGATCTCTCTTTCTCATTCTTATCTCTTTTTACACTTTCACGCACTTATTCTTCCATATACTGCATTGTCACACATGTCAGTAAATCAGTCAGGGTTTAGAGTTTTTCCTGGCTGTCGCAGTTTTCCGCTGGGGGACATGCTCGTACCTGGAGGAGTATAAACTTCGCATTTCGACGTGTAGATCAGCGCCGGATCATATGAACCAGCGGGGAAACAAGGACACCTCCCTGTGTATAACATACAGTACTACTATTACGGTACTACTGACGTAACTAGATGGAGCACTCACAGTCTATAATTACTCATTCTCTTTCTCCGTGTATTGATAAAACGTATATTATGACAGGCACAGTCATGATTGTTTTATACAATTGTTTACTCTTAATGTACCGAAAAAACTCTATCTATATTTCATGAGATACCGAGGTTTCGAAGAGAAAATATCGTGTTTTGTGTCTTTGTTTGAAAATCCAAAAAGAAAATAGACACAAGCGGGTGAAGAATTTGAACATTGTTGACTCGTGAAGGAATTCAAAATTATTTCGAATGAAAAGTTTTTATTGGTTCCATTTTGAATCATTTTCTTCGTTTTTGTTTAAGATGACGATTTCATTGAGATAGAAAGTTTGCTTTTTCGTTTATTTTCAAATCTTTTCTTTCGTCTGCGAAAAAATGATAAAATGAAGCCAGTATAAAAAATGAACTCGAATAAAGTCATTAGAGCGGTAGTGACCTAATAAATCTTATTAAAGCAACCTTATGAGTGCGGTAATGAAACATTATCGCAATACTGTATGAAAATGCATTAAAATTTTATTTGGAGGATTTTGAACTGTTTTCTTTATTGCTTCCCCGTGTTGACGAAGATCATAAATAGTTTATCCGGAACAGACATGATACAGCACGGTCTGGGAGCAACTTGAGAAGTGGGGTTGTCTGCACAAGTGTGATAAAACTTTATGCCGAGTGGTGTTGATGTAACGGGCGCCGTTCCACTTGCGTGGCGCGCGAGTCCGTCTGATGCTTAAGCATATATCGTTTGTAGTTTGTCGTTCGGGTGCGGAGACTGCAATAGAAGCGCACAGGATCTAGATTATGCAATGCCGTACTGATTTAAGATATGCTTAGCGGTTAAAAATGACTTCCTTATTGATGCACTTCCATCGCCATATTATATGTTTTCCCACTGGTAATCCTAAGATGTTTTGCGTTATTTACCCCACGTCGACACCGTAACTCCTGAAAAATGAAATGAGTGTTGAAAAACCGTACCCCATTATGTGCCTTATTAGTGACGAAGTATGAAAGTATGAAATTAAAAACTGCTTTCAAATGGAACGTGGTCTGTTAGGAATGTTTGAGAAAACATTTTATCTACACCGAAGGAATCTAACCCATCGCCTCTAAAGAAGGATAAATCTATGAAATCGATAACAAATTATTATAAAGCATCACCTCTGTATATAATGCGTCAATGAAACATTCACACAAAACTCCGTTAGTGTATTATTGTTGGAGCGGGAATCACCCAAGTCTCCATCAAATGCATGTAAGACGAAATAGAAATTTACGTCTTGAGGACGGCAAATGTTACAATAAGAGTGAGATGTTTCCAGTTGAGGGGACTAATGAGTTGAGGCTGGAATTTCTAACGAGTAATGTAACATTTCCACCCGTGTGTCGGAACACGTTTTATTTCATACTATGTCGCATTTCCTTACATTTTTTATCATCATATTGCAATATTTCACGATTACGAGTGGCTATAAAGAATTACCCTCGACGTCAGAGTGCCCTGGAATCCTGCTGTCTGTGAAAAAATTGCAGTGCTCGCAACATGTAATTCTTGCGTAGTTTATAATAATTTTAACAATGTTTACTTCTTTAGAGGTGAATAAAAAAAGGATTTGAAAGATATATGTTGCTTCCGAAAGCGATAATAGATGAATCCAACGAATCAATTGAACGATTAATATCGCAGGCATCGAAAGAAAGATATAAAAGGGAATATTGAACATTGTGTTCCCGAAAAAAAAAATAATAATAATAATTATAATTATAATAATAATAATAATAATAATAATAATAATAATAATAATAATAATAATAATAATAATAATAATTTGAACATGGTTAATGAGAATGTAATGTTGGCATACTTATAAGACTTTGTTCTCTGTGTCATCATATGGTACTGTTATCTTCATTTTTCATTGATAATTGAAAGTTTCCTTCTCATAATTGTATCAACTATATCGTTGGTGCTTGCCATGTCTTTATAAACAAATCAACATTGTTCAAACATTTTCCAAGTTTGTAAATTGGTGTGTGATTTCATTCACTGAACCGTAAAGTTACATTTTCCGGCCTTCTGTGAGGCACGTAAACAACAGAAATGCGACATATATTGCATGATATAACAAAAATCAATGTTTGCGAATTCTGTCAGGGGAAGAAAATAAACGCACACGCAACGTACATTACAATGACGCGTGTGTAACAACACAGTCTGGGCCCTTAAAATCGATTCTCGTATGTCTGAAGGAACATATCATGTTTCTTGTGCCGTAATCTACAGAATGAGACCTTATTGGACGATGTTTTTCATTTTTGCAGGGTCATAATAAATGTCAGATTGTAATAAGCGTTCGAGGATGTTCCATTGCTTTCTATTTTCGTTTTTAAAAAACACAATATACGATGTGCGGAATGTTCACATGGCTCCAATAAACCTTCCAGCAAGACCTACACCGAACCTACACCTAAACCTACCCCTAAACCTACACCTAAACCTACACCGAACTGATTCAGGGCCTCCTATTGAAAATTGTATTTATGTTGATAGCAACCACATCACTGGAAAACAAATGAAGGGAACAACAATTTCAGCATCTGTTATGATTGTGGCGAGTACGCAAGTTACGTTTTCTTTTGTTACAAGCTACAGCTCATGCTACCAACATGTTTTATGTTGCAAGCTCTCATACTTTGCCAGATGACACTCCGGAGAGACTTCTGGCAGGCTATATAATTACGCCATTGACTTAAACAACATAGTTTGGTTTTGTTTATTAAGACTCGAGAATTGAGGTGCAATAAAATGATAAAAACATTGTTTTTCTTTTAATATTATTCGTGAGTGTACAGAACCCTCAGATTTGTGTACTTTTCATTAGTTTTGCCACGTATTTTTCAACTAATATAAAAACCTATTTTTACGTAAATCTAATGAGAAATAAATATGATACGAGTATAACAGCAAAAATATGCATAAGTAGACTAATTATACTAATACATTGAAGACTTTATTAAAATTCTTTAATTTGTCTATAGAATCTAATATAGAACATTATTTAAACATATTTACATTCAGAACATAGAATCAATTTTCTAACGATTTTAAAACTTATTTCAAACAAAAACCTATTTGAACATGACATGCATAGCATACAGAGGAGCCCATTATGTAGAAAACCGTTTCAGTTGCTAATCAATGCTGCAACGTATTAAAATGTTCATCTGAAAATGTCTGTATGTTTTCGTTTATTAAGTTGTAATGTGAATGTTTTGTTCGTATGTTTATATTACTAGAAAGCATGGGTAGTCCTTCCCAAAAATTGCACCCAAGCTCGACCCGACATCTCACAAGAAGGTAATTCCGCGAGATTTTCATTTCCATGCCGATGGCGGGCGTCGGGTCGTACGCGCCGCACTCGTGCGAACGAGATGGCAAGGAGGAGAAAGGGACTCCGCACTCTACTGCCAAATTGCTGATGAGTAAAAAAATCACTGACTCGCGTTGAAGTGGCACCATGACAAGTAGTTATGGCAAGCCTCCAGACTGCTACCGACGCCGAAGCAGACGCCCGCCGACGCCAACCCCGTCCGTCTGCGGCAGCTCAGTGGCAACGCAGTTGCCTGTGCAGCATCATTAGACACGAGGTTCAAGGGTTCGAGTTCCGCCGTGTTGCTGGCCTCTCCCCACCACTTTCACTTACATGCATCACACTGCTACACATGACGGGAGACCAGTTCGTGAGCTTAGAGCTTTTTCCGACTGGGCGGTGCATTGCTGCGGGAGATATGTGGAGAGGGAAAATCCCCAAGCCGATGTGCAGGTTCCAGAGGAAGGAACACCTCCGCCTCCCTGTATGCATTTAAGGGACTAATGGCCTCGGTAATTGACGCACCCGGAATCAATAATACTACCAGGCTGCGGGTCCCAGCCCTAAGACCCCCCATGCGCACTCGTGCCGCTTACATCCGTGCCCTATTTCGCCTTTTTGCCCCCCTTCCCCCTCAAGGATTCCATAGAATTAAGGGACAGCGCGCAGGAGGAGTACGTACCAGCAGTATTTTGGGAAACGTTTCGTTTTTTTTTTGCAATTAAAGCGTCATGCACAATTAAAACGGCAAACATGTGAGGACAGAAATCAATCACTTTTAGGATTATCAAAAACGTAACATTTATAATGACCGTAATGGTAAACGTAACCACGGCCACTGAGCGATTTCGATACAATATGTACTCTGTAAAGAAACTTTGTATATATTCGATGTAAAATGAACGCAATCATATTTGCATGATAATTACCATTAACGTCACGATTCCCAATTTATGCCTTTTTCGAACTCCGTTGTTCCAAGATCACATTAATCTAAACATGAATACTTGCAACTTGCTTACAACTTCCTACATATTCACATTTAAATTCACTTTCACTAGTGTGATTTTGTCCATTACACAACATGGCACCAAGTGTTCGTTCAAGTTATGTTTACTCGTACGTTTCGTGATGAATGAGCCTTAACTCTTCTCATGTCGTTCATCATTTAGTAGAATAAGTGTTCGTATGGTTGAATGAGATTTCGGTTTCGTAAATTACCTGGTTGGCCGAGGTAAGAGTTGCCGACTCAACGCCTCGGACCGAAAGGTCACGGGTTCGAGTCCTGCCTTGTCCCTTGTCTCTTATGTATGTGTTGACGCGGAGGGCCTTGCGTTCTGCTGACCCCAGATCAGATGAGCTCGCCAAGTATGTTGATGTCTTGGTATAATCGAATATGCGTTCCATCATGGTGTAAAGGGTAAGCAGCTGACGGCTGGGAAAGTCCTTTCAAAAAAAAAAGCATATTATAGGAAATAGGGGGCGAGTCAATTTAGGTGGCACGAATGACAACAACGTATTCCTCGTAATATTAGCAATAAATCATTATTATAAGAAATTTTTCCAGTCGTAGGTTCCTTTAGAAAGGTTTATTTTGTTATTTTCCATCTTCGTCGCAGCCTTTACGTTACCGGAACTTCCAAGATCTCCTTCAATTTTCAAGACCGCAAGCGCTGTTGTGAACTCGAGAGATCATTAAAATTATTCTTGGACCGCGAGATCGCTGTTCTGGCGAGCAAAGGTTCTGACATCCTATATCCGGACGGCATATATGCAAACTGCACGTGTATTCGGCACCGGGCTTCCGTGATTGGCTAGCGCGAGCGGAGCGCAAAACCTGGCGAAATTGCATCCCAATTCCATCCACTCACAAATTTGCATTTTTCTTCGTTTATACCCCTAAAAAGTAGATTTTCCTTCGTCTTAGAACTGTTCTCAAAGCTTTGGCTCGCTATAAGCACCACCTTCTGGAAGAAATTGAAGGGGAAAAATCATCAGAAAACTGTTGTGTAGAAAAGAACAATATCTCAGCAATGTGACAAATGGCACATTTGTTCTAATTGAATGGGTTTAACATCAAAAAATCAGAACGATATGAGTGGCATTGTTTAATCTGAGAAAAAGCTGTTTATTCAATTAAATATAAATACAGAATCATATTTCTTTGTTTCATTAAAACCACGTTTACATTTTTCATAAAAAACATTACTTTAAATTGACATTGAAATATATAAAAATGTTTTCCTCAAAACATACAAGTAAAATGTCACATATACCGTTCTGATTTCCACCCATTTAATAGAGGATCAAATGGTGGTGTGTCTTTTTGCCGCCTGTAATGACCCATCTGTGTAACACAAAACCACATCGATGCCATTTCCCTTTTTTAAATATTAGAAGAACGACTCCAGCTGTTACGGGGAGACTGCGATAGCTCAGTGGTGATAATACACGGGCATTGTGATAATGAGATCATATTTAATAATTGCCAATTCTTTCGTCTAAAAACGAGTAGCCACATATACATGAACCTAAAACCTAAATGACGCCCTATTCTGAAAATTACGATCATTTGCTAGTACAGATAGTATTGCGGCGACAGGCCTCCAACATGTCATTCAGTCGCTAGTAATATAACGAAATTCATAGCTAAAATGTACATATCCGGTAAATTAACGGCTTAGGCCGCACAAAGAGAAGAAGAATCTATCATATAATGATCTGTTAGAAAATAAAATTGTGTATGACTGATAATAAAATTAAATCTTTTGAAGAGCCATTTTCAACCACAAAACAACATGATCTTCACATTTTTCTCTATTGATAGTCCCTTAACAATGCCATCCCGGTCGTAGAACACAAAAGGGAGGGAGTAACAACAGCGGAACCCAGAGTATATTATAAAATTACAATGTAATTCAATGTCTGGAATCAGACAGTATTCTTAAAGTTTTTAAAATTATTCGAACGTGACTTTCATTACGTTCATCTTATAATTTTTTGTCTTCAGATGAAACATATACAGATAAAATTTAAAATATTATTATACATCCATGCACTGATGGTTTGAATCGATTTTTTATTAGAATGTGCATATGATAAGATGATAATATGGAAGTACTAGCCTGTTGTTGGTCTTACTATTTTGTCTGTAATATGATTCATGTGCAGAAGATAATATAATGATGGAAAGTAATGATTGACAGGTCTGAATAATTAAAAGAACTCTTAAGAATTACTGTCCGATATTTATTGATCTAATTTTATAATTAAATTGTAATAAACTTGAAGGAAGATATTACATATTTTATTTTTTTACTGATACGATATTCCTTCTTATTACCTTCAATGCGAAGCTCAATATTCACTGCATAACTCAAGTGGATCGAGAGATTCGTGGTGACGAGGAAAATATGAAAACATTTATTATTTATTGACAGTTAAAAACTGTGTGTGACGTGCTATGGGGAGAAGTTAATTTGAAGTTATATTTATGTCCTGAAGCAAACAAGGGGCCATCTCAGCATTTGCTCAAGGACCAGGGAAACTGGACGAAGACTGGATCAAGATGGCGGTCATTGACCCAGAAGCTAAAGTACAATACTTATTACAGTTTCTTTAGAATTATACAATCCAAATGGTAAATAATACACTAAATGTCGTTGTTAAAATTAATATTACTTTTCTTTTCGCTGCTCGGTATAGTCTGACATATTGAACGATGTTACATGTTCCCTTATGGAGGAAATTACGAGAGGGAATTGGGTGATGTATATATGAAATGACAAACCGAGTCAACTTAACAACTAGTAAATAAGTAAATATGAATAATTAAAATTAGGTAAAATATAAAATAATGTTTGTACCACGGGCATTAACTGCTTCTAATGGTCTCGGGCTTTTTACCGCTGCTCGACCATTGGGACACTTATAATTCCCTTGGCGCATAAATACGTCACTATAAGAACTAATCCTAACTTGTAAATACCTTGCTGTATTGAGCGATATATTACAATTATTTCCTGCAAGTTTGTCTTAAAATATATTCAATTGGAGGTATGGCAAGGCCAGAAATATTTTGAACATTTTCTGTACTTGCGGTCCTTTCCGTCAGAAATACCGATGGCGACGCCTTTTTTTATTTATTTTTTACTCGAGACTGTCTGGAAAGTAGGTCATTGATGTACTTTTGCAGCAATAAACATGTTCATTAGAGAATGATTCTGTAGAAAGCGTCCTATAATAATTTTCTCTACGACTACTCCAGAATTTATGCATTTCTGCACACGTTATCGGATTCAATAATGATGACGATTTCACAAGCCATGCATTATTATTATTATTATTATTATTATTATTATTATTATTATTATTATTATTATTATTATTATTATTATTATTATTATTGTTGTTGTTGTTGTTGTTGTTGTTGTTATTATTATTATTATTATCATTATTTTCGCGTGTCTGTTGACCAATCACGTTTGCCTTAGTTCATTACACTCAGCAAAGGGTTTTCGCTATCACCTACAGATGGCAACAGCTCTGCGCGCTCTGCCGCGCCAGGTCGATGTCATTTGACAGGTGAACCACGAAACATTATGCGTGTTGGTGATTGTTAGGAAAGTTGTAGTATGTGGTAGCAGAAGGTTAAGAAGATGATTCTATGTCAAACAAAAGTCTCCCGCAAACACTTACTACAATAAGAAGAACATAATGCAGCTATCATTCAAAATACTCGTTTAGAAGAAACATTTTGTTCTTCTAGTTATTCTCTTTAAATGAAATCGTTTCAAATCAAGATACAACTCCCTCGATAATAAATATTGCCAATTGCTCTAATTTCACAAGTAACTTTACCAATAGTAAATATAGACTGTTTATGCTTCTAATACTTGGTTTGTTTACTTGTTTGTAGGTAATGTTATAAAATATTTAATTAATGAAGTAACAAGTACAATCTGTTCGGAGATAATGTACGCAATGTTGGTTATAAGCAGACTGATAAATTTATTTTCTCTTACAAGAATTACTCTAACAACTTACACGTATTTAGATTATATAACGCTTGGGATATTGAAACAGAAAAAATCAATCAGATGAGCCTTAAGAAAAAACTTTTAAAACTCACAAAAATACTTCATCAAATTTCGAAATTATGGGCTGAATTATTTTCGCAAATCTTCGCGGATATGTAATGTACTCCAACTATTCAAATGTAATCTAATGTAACACCGCGCGCGATGTTTTCTTCCTCTTCATTGGCCTATCCTCACTCCTTACATATACACACTTATATTTACATGCACTACACTACCACACATGTTGGGAGCTCAGAGCTTGTCCCGGCTGGGGCGGTGCCTCGCTGGAGGGAGATGCCTGGTTGGGGAAAAACCCGCTAGCCGACGTGTAGGTCTCCGACAACGAAATCACCACCTCTCAAGGAAAAACATACACTACACTCACGGGACTAATGGCCTTAGCAGTTGACGCGCCCGGAACACGAAATAATAAATCAAGATGCCATCGTTCACTTTCCTCGTGTTTCAGCGTTATAACCTAATGTTCCTTTGAGTTGTGACGTAGACACTGTCTTCAGAATCTTCCAATGACACAAAACAGAACAGTCTTTCGTATTCCGTTTTCTTTTTCTGATCTGAATATGTATCAAAAGTTAAAATCCTTTAAAGACTTTCAGCGCAATGCAGATTCAATAGGTTTCGTGGGCGAAGAGTTTACTTGTGGAACTATTCGAAAACAGCCAAACACGGAGGATTGGAAAAGAGCAAGGTGGCCAGGTACTGGCCAGACTGTCGCGCTACATACATACATGCAGGCATGCATGCTCGTAATAATACGTTCGGCACAAATTGTTAGTAATATTTCCTAAGTATTTGCGTAGCTGAGACGTGTCGTCACTCGCGTGAAAACAATAGACGCGATCTTCCTGACGAATGAAATAGTCTTCCTAATGGAATTCAAAAACGATAATATCTGTCTGCAAAATATTGTCTTGTTTTTATTGAAATTAATTATCTGAAGTAAAGTGATAGTGAAAGAAAAGCATAATGTCCACATTCAGAGATCCTTTTACTATTTTAAAAATCAGTTAAATTGCGAGAAGCTTCAGTTTGGTTCAGTGAGATGTTAATAGTCCTCATACTTACCAAGAATGTTCAGTTATTGTATTCTACCATCGGTATATGGATGAATTCCACAGTCCTTTTGTAATAAACGCATTTCTAACAACGTCTGGGACCAGGAATCCAATTGACTCACTTGCACATATTTTTGGATAATATGTAATGGAAAATAAATATGTTAATATAAATAAGAAGCCACGAAATTTTTAAAAAAATGCTAGAATATTCAATAGTTTCATCAATTCTAAAATTGACTGCTGATGTTTCTAATTTATATAAGTAGTGGCATATAATCTAAAACACCTTTTCTGTATTATAACAAACGTTACCATCCCTTTTTTACGAATCATATTGCTATCACTACTTGTTTCCAATGTAAAAATCACTGATTTGTAAACATTGAGGTTTTCGCAAGCTAACAGGATCATGAATTAAATTCTACAAAGTCCATGTAAGAAGTATGTAGTGAGAGTAAAGAAGTGAAGTTTAAAGGAAGTTGAGTTTTCAACTTTTAGTCAAGTACTTCAAAAAGATGGTCTGACCATAAACTCCTTTTTCATTGTAATGCGAATTGGCTACTATCAGAAAACGGATGAAGTTATTCAAGAACGAAGAATACTCGGAAGTTCTAGCAGGTGGAAGAGAGAAAACAACAGAAAAAGGGGTATTATAGTAAATCATCAAAACACTAAAATGAACACAAACAATTTGAAAACCAAACACTAAAAAATGCAAATTTTAAGAAAGCTTAGGGAAAATATTGGTAATTATATTCGAAAGAAGAAAGGCATTCAAGTACTATTATGGAAACGAAAATTAATGATCATAACATGGCATAGAAACAAATGACTATGCCGAAGATAACTCGCTACGAGAGAGGATAATGACGTTTTTCTGAAAAGTAATTGATCTCAATCGATGTGAAACTATTCTCCAATTATCTTTTGTCTGGGATGATCAACAACGGAAGATTTGTTTCACATACATTTTTGTACGACGGTACTGTAAAGTTCAATTACGCTTGTAATTATGATTTCATCACAAAACATTATTGACATTCTAAAAGATAGTTGACCATTAATTACATTAAAAAGTATACAAGTAAATTATTATATGTTTGGTTGAATTAATTGTGTGCTCTTAGGGAATAAAGTTACAATCATTTATTTGTTTATTGACAATGAGTCTACATTTCGAAATGACAAGGACGCGGAAAAGAAATCACGAACAACGAGAAGAATAGAGGAAAGGAAATGAAAGAAAGTAAAAGAAACAAGAGAAATAGATTGGGAGTATAGATCCATCTATGGGGAAGTACGGACACAAAAAAAGCGTATTCTTAATGAGGAACCTTTCTTGTTCTTTGTTACTACATTTCGAACGCCGGTGAGAGAAGTTTTTATCGGTATATCAGTATATATAATGATCACATATGCTTAGAGCTCTTTCAACAATTGTTAATCGTCAGTTCCGTTTAAATAAATATTACGAGTTTTGGTAAACCAATTTATTGTAATTAAAATTATGAACTGAATTTATATAATTAATTCACTTTCATCTAAATGCAATGAAGCAATATAGTTCGGTTAGAATAAATATAATGATTGTGTACAATAATATTGATGAATACTGCTGAATGACAAACCATTTGTATAAATAATATTGCATTATCTTAAAGTGGTATGGAATCTTGTTTCATGTGTCATATTTAATATAGAGTAAAATCTAAGCTGCAATCGATTGGTAAAACAAAATCCGGCTTAGGGAAGTATACGTTTAATGCAGGGTTGCCATTTTATGACACTTCTGATATTGGTACTTCCGTTCTGAAACTAGTAAATTACTCGTACATGATTGTAGTATAATTAATTATAAAAATTCATAAAAGGAATTTATGAAATAAATAACCAATAACCGAATATTGAACATTTATCCACAGCTTCTGATTTCTCTTGCTTTTATACGTTTGACCTTTTCATCTAAAGTTAAAGTTTTATGTTATTGTTTGATCAACCATTGTTAAACTGGTTGTGAAACTCAGAAAATACACGCCAGTCGCTGAATAGTTGCTGCAGTCGGACTGCTTGCTGACTCATTCAGCGAAAAATTCGTCAACTTGTGTCTCGGGAGAGCAAATTGCGGAGCCACGATTGTATGCGAAGAGAGCCGGTCGCTGTCAGTGAGAGTCGCATGGTGGGAAATTTCAAACTTAAATTTGAAACTTACCACAAAACATATGTGATGGAAAAGACTATTATTAAATCTTTTGAAATGGGCAAAAGAATAAAGTAATGAATGAGCCGATCAGATGGCCGAGATCGCTAAGGCAGTAGTGCCGGAGTGGTTTCGGACCAGAAGATCGCGGGTTCGAGTCCCGCCTCGGGCATGGGTATATTTGTGTGTTTGTGTATGTCTGTATGTGCTGTCCTTTCACCTCCATTACCATCATATCATCATTTCATCCTCCATACCCCCAGGGCTAACAACCGTGGGGGTTAAAAACCGGATCCAGCTGAAAATGCTGGTCCCCCCCCAAGTCGCAAGCACCTGCCACCGTGAGAATAAATAAAAACTGGGCCACGGTAAAGGCAGGGTGCTTGCAAGCGTGGTCCTAGTTGGCCGATTAACGAAAAAAAAAAAAAAAAGTAATGAATATAAGAATTACAATAAATTAGCAGTATTAGTTATATTATTGCATGTTTTTATAAATTGTTAGCATTTTCCTGAATTCATAAACGAAATATTAATATATGAATATTAATTAAATATTAACATGAATTATATAAATGTTAATATAATTAATGTTAATAATATTAATTAAATCTTTTCAAATTGGCAAAAGAATAAAATCATGAATATAAGGATCACAATTAATTATCAGTATTAGTTATATTATTTTATGAATTTATAAATTGTTATCATTTCCACACCACTTGATTGAAGTCATGAATATAAGAATCACAATTAATTAGCCTATGCCTTTGAGAGCGATCTCAAGGTCTGATTCTACGTTGACAGCTGAAGCCTCTCTTTTTCAATGTGCGGCTACCACTATAGGGGAAACAGAGATAGAGAATTTAAAACACTTGCAGACGCATTCGTGTCATTAAGAATACCTCGCGTCTCTCTGCCAATTATATTAAATTCTCAGGTATTCCGTTTTATAAAGTCCTCTCTGTAGGGAATAAAAAACCTTAATGTTTCCGCGTTGGACAGGCTCCTTTTTATGCTGTGTAAAATGTCATTTAACTTCACGGGCCGGAGAAATTTTTCCGGTTAAGACAGATTTTCGGCATGTGCAGGTTCCGATTTAGACAGATTTACTGTACTTTATAAATACATAATGTTGAACCAATATTACCCTCGAAGTAAATAATTTTAATTTTATTTTTTTTATCTTCAGAAATATTTCTTTTAAAGCTATAATTAAAATCATTTCAGAAAATCGCAACGGCGCCTAAACATATCTCGGCAAATAAACATGTAATGCAAACGGGAGATGGCATAGATATCACAAAAATCATAATATTATACTCAAGTGCAGAACTATATTACAAAAAAGACTTTTCTAGCCAAAGAAACAGAAAATGTATGTAATATACATGCCAGAGAAACATTAATAAGATCTGAAATTGTTGCTCTAATACAGGTAGTTCAGTTATGAAGAAAGGTAGCTACGACCGTTGATGAAAACAGTTGACAACAAAAAAATGTTCGCTCTCCTGTAATAGACACAATTTACCTCGGCAATCGAAATACAAATTTGATTCAGAGGTACAGCTGATGAAAAAACTCAGTCACACTCTTATCGCATCTACCAAATTGGGGGTTCTAGAACACGTGCTCAAATAGAAAAGTTTACAATCCAGAAGCGAAGCATCAGATCATAACTTAAGAAACATGCACAGTAAAACTGGTTTTTTTATTATCCATCGATATTTTCATTTCACGGTTGTTTGTGTTATTTTATTTTTAAAACAAAATGTACTTACTTCGGTTATTTTACTGAGTATTGGCAGTATTGATAGTATGTATTGGCATACAAATTTTACATCAGGAATCAATTTTTTGAAGGACAATTGCCTTTGTGCTCATAATATCGACTGGTAAAGTATTGTAAACACCTGTACATCTGTTTGGGAAATTCATAATCCGCTCTGATTAAAATATTTCACTTACACAATAGCAATTTTTCAGATGGCATTTTTCCTGTGCCCCCACGATTTATGTGCAAAATAAACGTATTTATTTCTCTATAAATGGCCCCAATAACAACATCTCATTTCGAATTAAGTTTACTGAGGACGAGAGCGTAAATGAAATGAAGTATTTTCGTTCATTTCGTGCAACTTATCTTTCGATGATGTGTTGAAGGTTAACAATGAAAACGAATCTCTCCCCCAGTGCTCGAACTCGCGCTCTCGTCTTCGTTTCTCCGAACTCGCGCTCTGGGTGATGTGATGCCCATCCCTCTCCTCACCCCCTTCTGTCCCAGGCGATGGCAGTGGGATTCGCGTTCGCTTCTGCCTTCTTTGAAATCGCCTTCTAGGAAGTACGCTGCAGGCTAGACCTTCTTCTCCAAGCCAGCGACTTTATAGGTCTCAGAATATTATTGCCGACTCGGGAAGTCAAGCGGGGTTGTTTGCCAACATTTCAGCCTACGTCCAGAGGTCAGTCGACGCCTCGAGTCCTGCATTGCTAGCCCTGATGTGTTCCGGACGCAGAATATGGAGGGTAATATGTTGTCTTTGAACAGAAGTTTGTATTCTGTTTCCTAGAAGGCTGAACGAGCCAGAATTCCTTTATCTTTATTCAGAGAGTTAGATAAATGTTTTACCGTGAGAGCAACGACTTTGGCCGAAGTTATTCATCTATTACCGAATGGAATGGCTGTGCAAAAGACGCTTCATTCTTGCGCGAGTGAAACAGGGAGTCAATATGAATTTAAATGGTTACCTTTGCTATATTCTTCTAAATTCCTCGAACACGCAGGGCAATTGAACACTTTATGATCCTCCTCACAGAGATCATTTCTAAAATGGAATTCTGAAAACGGGGTGAAAATTTCACTCAGCACTTGTTTCACTTTTGAATCATACAGATTTCACTGTAAACAATAAGAATAAAATTACTATGTATACCGCTACTTCACGACAAATCTTTCTCGTTTTCTGTGTTTTGTTATGGAGTAGCAAATTAAACATCTACGAATGTACCGCATAAATATGTCATTGACAGTGGATATTGTGACAAGGCATTGAGACAGATATTCCATCACCTTCGTCTGTCTAGGCGCGTGAAATGTCTCTGGCGTGGTGTCTTACAGCGGTGCCCTATACGGGTGTGCTTAAGTTCTAAGCACTCCTATTTTTTATACAATATTTACAATTAAAAATTGAAACTTGTGTTTGTCGCAATCGTGTTGTAATATAAACACAACTGTCACGTATACCGAACGCTTGGCGACATTGCGTTAAAGAACGGGAGGCAAGTGTCGTGCGGCAGCCCATGTTGCCAACTACTAATCAGAATTCTAGCACAGGCGTAATGGAGTGTTTTCTCTCCGCGCTTCACTATCCATCCTTCGTTTATTATCTTTGTGTCATATTAATGTTTGTTGCTGAAGTGCTATTGAAAAGGGCACACGGAACCCCTGCAAGAAACAACGACACCATCTCTAAAATAGGCTTTCACACTTGTTTATTTTGCTACATAAAGAAAACCCAGACGCGATGGCGCAAAGTAAATACTTTCGTTTGCTTCACGTCCAGTAAATACAATTAGGATGTGTTCAGATCGCGGCAGGTTTCATTGATACTCGCTTTTGTTAGTCAAGTAGCCCTTGAACGCTTTGGCAGATTGTACCGTACTTCTCAAACGCTCGAAATATTATCAGGCGTTCCACTCGTATCAGTAACTGCTAGGGATACAATGTCGTTTGAAAGAGAGCAGTTAATTAGCAGGTAAACAAGAGAAGTACAATACCGTAACTTCGAAGTGCATAGCGCTTGCTTCAGGCGCTACTTCATAATACGACTCAAGGGAACTGTAATAAAACATTTATCGTTCGGAGCCAAAAACAAGTAATGAATACGGATACGACTGATCATATTTTATATTTAATGCTCCACTCTGTTGGTTTGCCAACAAAGCTGTAACTAAAAAATGTTTTAGCACCTTTAGAGAATTCTTTGGAGAACCATTCTCTAGTGTCTCGGGTGCAGTATATTGAATGTTATTAATTGAATACTGATGTGTACATCAGGGGCAGAATACAGACTAGTTCAAAGTTGATATAAGTACATTCACCTACAAGTTTTTCTGATCCAGACTTTTACGAATTTCTGATTCAGAAGAAATTATTTGTCATGTTTTGTTATGTTATGTCTCATTGTATTACAGGCGCCCCCCCTCTCAGTGGTGTGGAGGATTTTATGAGAATTTTCTGCCCTTCGAAAATCAACTACTCAGATTTGAACCCGCGGACTTGCACCAGCGTTCCTTGTTCTACTCTGTGCGTGATTTGGGCTGTTCGGGTGACGCCGCGTCGAAAGCTGTGTTGCCGACGTTTCGACCATCTTGTCGTGGTCTTCCTCAGCGCTGGTATGCCACTGAGGAAGACCACGACAAGATGGTCGATACGTGGGCAACACAGCCTTCGATGCGGCGTCACCCGGACAGCCCAGATCACGCTCATGACGCGGGCCTCGGAAGCCTACGACTTCATTTGTTCTACCCTGTACTAGCCATACGGTACCAGTCAGTACCTTTCTACACCCTTCTACACCCCTCAACCCCATTCTATAGCCCTACTCCTTTATACACCCCCCTAACCCTTTATACACACTTTTCTACACTCCTGTTCACCACTCATCTCTACAGAGAGGGGGGACCGCCTGGGTAAATCGACATCTACCGTTTAGGCTTTCTGGCATGTAGAAGAACCCCCGATAAATGTTCGGCAAAATTAAATACCTCCTGCAATATCCTATTCTAACGACATCTCACGTTCTCTCGACTACTCTCTTTTGAAACAGTTAACTGAAACGGAGATCTTAGAGAAAGTAAGAATCACATCCAGGTGCTGCAAGGGGACGTTCATGAGCCGCGCCTACTCGAAAGGCAGCCCCCCAGACCCGCGACCGGTGTAGGTTGGAAAGCAAGCTTGGGTTGAAAATACGGGAGCGGAAGCGACCAGTTGCCACCTTTCCGCAACTATCCCAGATAACAACAACAACAATAATAATAATAGTGATGATGATGATAATATAATAATGATAATAACACCGCGTAGTGCTAAAATAAATTTTATACTTAGTGCATTGCTCTATTTATTATTTAATTTTATTTGTCTTCCAACATCTGACATTATTGAATTCTTAATTCAATTCATTATTATGTTTAAACTGGCGTTGTAAAAACTAATTCTATCAATGTTTGTGTCAAAATTTCAGGGAGCTGGATCACTTTCAATGAGCCAGTAAGCAAATCTAAATGTTTTGCTTGTACGTGAAATTGTACGTTCCTTTTAAGTTTTTCGAATACCTTGTGAAGTTTCAGGAATGCAGGTAACAGGGGAAGTATTCTTTTGCAAATACAACTAACAATACCTACCAATGACCATATTTGCAATATCTTGTGAAACTATTCCTGCAAAAAACATTTTTGATAAGTAATTCTTTTCATTTTTCCCCTATTGGATGTGAGGTTCATTTCCATTCAGATTAAATTTTGTTAAAATGTCGTACTCCACGTTTCTCTAGTTGCATTTATTTTTCTGTAGTACGAGAACGAAAAATGAAATGCTATGAACACAACTGGGCTGATAAAAAAGTAATGTTAATATTAGTCTAAATAATGAAGCTTTATTTATTTTCAATGTTTGCGAAGCTGAATTCGACTTACACGATTGTCTCAAGTGACTATTCGTTTAATTATGTGTACTTCGAAAAGCCGGAATGAGAATCAGCATTGCCAATTAAGTGAGGATTGAAATAAAGCAGATACACACATATAACTTCGATTGATGTTAAGGCAACTAGAAGCCGAACAGATTTTTGATACAAAACGTAATGTTTTTACAAGGGTGTAGTACGTAAATGAAATAGAATAATTTTCTTGAAAATCACAGGATCAAACTCTTGTGCTATAATAGTGATAACAATGTTCTTTACTACAAAACATGAAAGTTATTTTGGTTAAATATAAACACTTTGGAAAGGGTGATTGCGACATGAACAAATTTCAAATTACGAAGGGTACAGAAGGTTAAAGTTTACTAAAACTCATATTACCTTTGTTTAATGTATGCTTATATATCGCTATCTCTCTCTATCGCTCTCTCTATCTCTCTGTCTCTATCTGTATTTCTGTCTCTCTCCCTCTCCAACTCCCTCTCTCCCTCTCCAACTCCCTCTCTCCCTCTCCAACTCCCTCTCTCCCTCTCCAACTCCCTCTCTCCCTCTCCAACTCCCTCTCTCCCTCTCCAACTCACTCTCTCCCTCTCTAACTCACTCTCTCCCTCTCTAACTCACTCTCTCCCTCTCTAATTCACTCTCTCCCTCTCCAACTCGCTCTCTCCTTCTCTTACTCGCTCTCTCCCTCTCTAACTCGCTCTCTCCCTCTCTAACTCGCTCTCTCTCTCTCTCTCTCTCTACATATCTATATAAAAATAACTAAGATAATTTGAGAATATTATATTCTGTTAGGCCATTGTCAAAATCAAATATTTTGGTACATAGTATATTTTATTTCACAATCATATATGATTACCTAAGGCGAAGATAAACGGTGAAGCACTTTTAAGTTGTTGACACAAACATCAGAGGTACAATTTCATAGAACTCCGGGAACTTCGAAGAGATGGGCATCATGGAAATGAGAAAGGGAGAAAGTAAATTACTATTACTAATTTTACGTAGTCCAAATTTCTCTTGAAGTATGAATCGTGTTCTCGGAGTTGGAATATCACATATTTTCCAAGAATCGGCAGAGATGTTCGATGAACTATTGAGTAGAAATGAAGGTATGTACATTAGCTTACAAAGCAACTACTACATTGTTCAATAGAAGCTCGCTGTTCCTCGTGCTGTTTTGAAATATCTTGGTTTCTGTGGCGCGTTCCCAAAGATATTCTGCTGTTTACTCCCCTTCTTTTCCTTTATATTGCTCTTATACTTTACGACAGCAAACAATTTTCAACATTGTTGTTTGGAAAGATACTCAATCGAACTTCGCCATAAAGAAAGGTTCTGTAGAGAGACACGTCTGAGAAGCCATCTTCTCTCCGCCGAAGTCGCGATGTATGGGCTCATGTAAAATATCTTCCGTTTCCACGAAATTCGCTATTTTTTTGTTATAAACACAAATGAAAGTAGACAATTTCACGACACGCCTTTAACCTAGCTTTTCGCATTGCAATCGCAAATCAAGGCACAACAAGTGGTGGACATAAATGAGTATTGTTTTTCTTCACTGAAAAAGCATACAGTGATACAGTGTATAGGAAGCCAAATGTTAACGCAACTGATAATAAAAGGTGCTCATATAAAATCGATACTGATATGTATATTTCAGTAATGCGATTTTTTGGGGGGAGTCATCAATGGACACAAATATGCTATCGTTTGAAGCCCTTCGAAAATATTTGAATTAAAAATGCGTTTTCAGTTATGATCACAAGAACACGAAAATAAATCACAAAACCAACTACACTTTGTATATGGGAGAATAAGTGAGAATTGACCCGAAACCCATCAAGAGACACTTCGTCAATATTCTGTATCTTTTGCTATTTGCAAAATATTGTTGTCTCACTACTAATTTAACATAATTTAAATCAGTTAAGTAATTCATGCACAATATTTTCTTTTACAAGACGTCAGTTTAATTTTTGTGTTCCCTTGGGGAAGAAGATACGGCCCCAATTTTCTGTAATAACTCGAAAATTCTACAACTATTAAAACAAAGTTTTAGTACATCTATTAAATTGTTGTACTATAACATTGAAAATTTGTACTACAACTTTGGAAAATTGTACTATATTATTTACGGAAGTATACAAACTTATATAAAAATTATTTTATAGTTATTGAAGCGATCATTTACTTCTGAAAACTTAGCCGGTCTTAACTCAAGTTAGTTCTAATCTATCACTTGACACCTTCCTTAATACTATCTGTTTTCTCATTAAAATTAAAAAGCACAAACATATTTCGATTAATTGAAACATTGATAATGAATACACTGAAAAAGTGATGTCATAAATTGAGAGATATCATAGTGAACAAAACCAACCTTTAATGCTTTTTTTCCACCCTGGACATGGAAAAACTCTTTGCCTATCACGAACGCGAATAGCACAGATTGCAGCATTCTCTCACACAGCAGATTGCCGTATTTTCTTATATGGGTGTACTGTCACCCGCTTCCACAAGACATATCCTGGGCATCCTGTTTCATTGAGTGTTCTAATTGTTACAAAGACAGCTTGAATTTATTCAGAAAAACTGTAAACTGTATTTCAGCCTTGGTATTGCAATATTGCCAAATGAAAGTAATGCGATGGAAATCAATTTTAAAAGTTCAGGAGATGTGAATTATTTTTGAGCTGCTTTAAACTTAATTTTCTTTTTAGTATTCAATTTAGTAGTTGTTTTTTTTCACCAGAGTAATATTTCTTGAAGTTATGAGCCACGTACACATTTGCCACTAAACATTAGTTCCAAGTATGATTATTGCATACTTTACTGAATAAATAATTTGAGTTGCTTCATAAATATATTTTAATATATTTGTAGTACATTGATGTGACTTAATGCTACACTTTTCATAACGAATATTTTTCTGACCATGCTGAAACAATAGTTGGTAACCTGAATTTTAAAGGTATGACTTTATATATATTTGTAACGTATGAAAGAGCATAATCTGGCAGAGTGCCCAAGTAAAATTTCCCCTTGGCACTAAAGGTTGGACCCATCCCATGAAAAGTATGTGAAGTTAAGAAATTAAACGAAGGTCGGGATGGAGCTTGCGAATACGGCGAAGTGGCAAATAAAGAAAATAATAGTAATTTATTAGGTTTAATTTATAGCTTACAGAATCTCGTTCAAGGTAAAGGTCTCTTGTACAGTACGGCCAATTTGTCATAAAAGACGATTTCATCTTCGTGAAAAAGGTATGTTTCTCGAGTAGGCAAAGTATTATCGTTTTGTCTTAAGTTTGATTTTGCTCTACTTGTTTTGGTAAAAAATAATTTTAAAGTCATTAATTTATGTGAGAGCAAATAGATTTAGGTGCCGCCTCAATGAGCGCCAAAGAGAGTAGTTCGCTGACCGGAGCTGCCAGAAAAGTTATTAAAATGTACCCATCCTTAGGATATTGAGAATTACACGAGAGATGTACGTGGAGTGGGAGAAGCAAGCGGGAGTTGTAGGCGCCCGCTCTCAGTTTTCAACCGCGGAGGTAGACCGCCGTCTCCTGGGATATAACGTACTCTTCACTGCAGAGAATAACTATCTAGTACGATCAATTGACGCACCCGGAGGCATATTCACTAACTCACTCCATTTTCGATGCATTTCTTCTCTCACTAACATATCACTGTCTTTGTCCCCTCCACGTTCGTCTGTCGCGTTATTTTCCACAGGACGCCGTTGAGTGAAGACCGTTTCTACTTCCAATGCCGGGTTCTCGGAACACTGATATTTGCGCTGATGATTACAATTGTTATGCAGAAAAGAGATGTAGAGGTACGCGAAAGTAAGCAGCCAGGAAACCTTATGGAAAATGACACTTAATGCGTCTAAATCGTAAACCTGAATTATATAGTAACTGATACTAAGAGTCTGTTTTTGTGATATCGATGTAGGCAAAATGATTTTTTAATGTAATTGTTTACCAAATGTTTAATGGTTATTCCTCTCATCTGCAAAAATAAAATCGCTACTCTCTTGGAACTGGAGATACGAGTTTCTCAGTCGCAACATTTTGCCAACAGTATTTACCACCTCGATCAGCGCACGGATCTGTACGCTAAGTAAATCACAGGGTGTGCGTTTTCCCGATACAGCAATCTTTAAAAGTGCTGCAAAATCTCGGGCGATGGGGTGGGTGCACTTTAGTCCTGACGGCGCGGTCCCGACGCCGCTGGCCCGCCTTGGTCGCCTGCACCGTCTCGCCTCGCCTCGCCTCGCCCCGTCGCGACGCGGTGGAAGGGGAGCGTGAAGGAGAGCCTGTTGCGAAAGCGCTGCCGCGTACGCTCGGCTCGAGGATGATTTGTTCCTCTCCGATTTCCCCCTCCAACCGACGACGTTGCCATCGTCGCCTCCCTCCCAAGGCGCGCTGTCACGGAAACGGGCCCCCGGCGTCCGCCGTCGTCGCGCTCACCCTCCCCCGCCACCTCCTCTCGACCCATGCCTTCCTGCGCCCATCGCCACAATGCTACTTGCTACCTTGCTCCCCTGCCACAAAATGAATACGATTTATCACTTGTCCCGTATGTCCTTGCTTTCTTACCCCTTTTTCTACGCTCGGTTTCCACTACTTCAATATCCTTTTTTATATTCTTGCTCACTGCTCTTCTCCTTGCTTTCTGGGCTCTTTGTTCACTTACCGTCTTACTTTCTTGTCAAACGTCTACGCCTCGAAACCACCTGGTTCGAAATCACCTGGCTTGAAACCACGACGCTCGCAATCACGGCGCCTGCAACCTACTCGCCACATGTGCATCTTAGCTTTCCTATCACCCTAGTCTTCCTAATTTGAGCTGCGCATCTTTTCACCTTTCTTCTGTCACCCTCCACAATGTTTTTCCTTCACTATTCTCCCGCCACCACTGCACTCTTGCACTCTCCCAGCCACTCACGGTCGAACTCCCAGATTCTTCCCCAGAACGTTCTCCCGTTCACTCACTTCCCCCTCTTTTCATAGTAACTCTGTGTTTCCTTGTCTTCCCAAACCCTCTTCCGTGAACATCCGCCATTTGCAGCTTCTCAGTTCCTCTCCTTGTTCCTCCATTCCAATGGCTTCACTGGGCGCCTGGACATTTCCGCAATCTTTTCTCGGTTGCACTGCACTAACCCCAACGTTTGTTTTCAACACTCGTGTACCTCCTCCTGTATACTTCAGGATCTGCTCTCCTTATTCTGTCAACCTGCCGTCCCATCCCTCTGCTCGTCCGCTCCTTTCATCATAATGAATATCTTCGGCCGCGTTGACCTCGCATTTGCATGAGTCACCTTGTGCGCTAATCATCCATTTCTGACACTGCCCGCGCTGCCGCTCTCATCATTTTTCTATCCCTCCCCCACCGCCGACTGATCACTTGTGCCCTCCCTCTCTCCTTCCATCATACAGCCTCGCCGTCTGCCACTCTGCCATCCCACCCCCACCCCCGCCCCGCTCTCCCCTTTCCACCAACGCCACCGTTTCCTACCCTCACCTTTGCCCCTGTCCCCAACCTCTTATCCCCGCCGCCACCCCAGCCGCCACCCCTCCCAGCGTCTGCCCTCGTTCTTGCCCCCGCTGCCGCCCCCGCGTCCGATGCCCGCGGTCGTCGATCTTTGACCTGCGGGTCGGCGGGCTTAGCGAAGCGGAGGATGGCGTATCGCTGTGTCGAGGGATGACACCGCCAGCGAATGCGCTTTGCTGCTCGCTGAAAGGGATGAGGGCATTCGTCTTCATTTATCTGTTTCCTTACTAGGTAATAGGAATATTCAATTTCGGCATCCACGGTCGCGTGTTTCATGAATTTTGCATACCTCCTCAATATCCCAAAACTTTTCTCGTGTTAGCTGACGGAAGAAAAGCGATTTGGAAACCCTCAAGCAGGAGGTTGTGGAATCGAATACTGGCAGTAGAATCGAATACTCATTCGCTCGGTCAACTGAATATTGAAATCTATGGTTTCACGAATTTTTCAAACGAAACCACTCTCATTGTTTTCGTGATATCTTGGATTGTTTTCATGTTTCAAACAAATCACACTAAATACAAGGTAGATGAGGGCATGGACGTTTCGGTCAACACTAACATGTTATGAAGTTTAATTATGTAATATGTTTTGTAATGGTTGCAAACCACAGGAATAGGGTGGAAAAATCAATTTTGCCTTTTCACTCAGTATATAAATGTTTGGCTTGAACATTATTGCCTTCCTGTAGATAACTGCAAGAACCACAGCACCTTACAAATTCTGTTGCGACAGTCACTTTTACCTAATGTTTAAATACCACGACCATTGTGCACCAGAAACCATCAAGATGTCATTTTCGATTTCGATGATAAACTCTTGAGATAAAGTAACTCATTCAACTTCATCATATTGTCAGGAGTGATTCTTAGAGAGTCCTTGATACTTCTGTGGACTCGAAAATATTACCAAAAATAGATTCGAAACTAACCAAAATTGTGTAATGTCTTTCAATCACATTTTCGTTGCATGACAGATTCCCGATGAAGTTTTTGTTGTTGTTGTTGTTGTTGTTGTTGTTGTTGTTGTTGTTGTTGTTGATGGTGATGGTGATGGTGATGGTGATGGTGATGGTGATGGTGATGGTGATGGTGATGGTGATGGTGATGGTGATGGTGATGGTGATGGTGATGGTGATGGTGATGGTGATGGTGGTGGTGGTGGTGATGATTACCACACTTATCACTGAGTGTAAGCAGTTAAGGAAAGATTCTGACACATTTATGACTTGCCACTTTGTCAGGTAACCACTGTAGGTTTGCCATTGTCTTCCACTCAGTAGATGATTTTCGGGAAGATCATGAGGATTAATAATGAGAGATGAATAATTTGAAATAAAATGATGGTTCAGATGGGATGTATTGTGGTATAAGAAGCCCCATGTTTACCCATGCTTACAGGATTCAGATTTTTTTTAATTTCACCAAATTTTGCTGATAATGTTGATATGGATTGTGTGTATTTACTTTCCCGTATCCGTACGCATATACGGAGTAATATACATAGTCTAGGGAAACTTATGTAATGCTGCGGAAAATCGATTTCGAAATTTCAACGGAAATACGTTTTGGGGCCCCGTGATAACGAAAACGTATTCTGTCCGTCAACTCTACATAAGCCTAAACCATGTGTAGATTTTTTTTCAAATTGAAGAAACCCCTATCCATATGGCTCGAGTCAAACCATCGGGATTTTGAAAAAAAAAAAACTTTAAAATTTGGGAGTACTTTAGATGAAGCCCCCGGACATTTTCAAACTTTTCTCAAAAACGGCTCCAAATTTTTCTTTAAATTTCTTGTGGGAATAGAACTTATAAAGATAGCATTGGTCCGAGTTTCAGGTTTAACGCTGAATTTTCCAAAATTTCAAAAGTTCAACATTTTCAGGCGTCTTCCTACAACTACAAAATTGAAGATACAGATTTTTTTCTTCAAATAAACTGTGTTCTCCATAGTGAGATCTTTCATTACGGTAATGTACTTTTTTTTGAAAATTTTAGTAGTTTTCGCGCAATATTGCGTGCAATGTGTGTAATTTAAAAAAATTACAAATATAAGATTTTCTCAAAAATGGCTCCAAAGTTTTTCTTCAAACTTTTGGTAGGGATAGTGCTAAATGTACTCTAAAAGATAACATAAGCGCCATATTGCTCTATACTTTGTTTTTTCAAAAATTAAAAAATGTAGTTTTTTGACTTGCTTCTCATGTCGTTAATATTTGTATTAGCGTCAATTTGTTCGCATTATTTCATTTATGAGTACATGTGATTTAAATAATGTCATGTAAAGTTCCTCGAAAACTACCGTTTTCTGTGAAACCTAGCTCAAATCTCCGCATTCTCAGAAACGCTCAAACGCCATCTTCTAAAAAACTACTTCAATTTTTTCCTTCAAACATTTCGAACGAATAGTGGTAATTGCACTCTTTAATATGACGTTAAGTTAATTTCGGTGTATTTTTTTAATGATAACTCACACCATTGATATGCACATATCCATCAATTTGTAAACACTATTGTATTTGTGAGTTGATGTGCTTTAAATGACTTAAGATTCAGTTTTTCGAAAACTCAACAATTTTCGTGAAAACTGCTTCAAATTTCGAATTTACAGTAGCGCTTAAACGCCTGTGTTTTAAAAACGGCTCCAAATTTTTCAATGAAAATTGCCACTCAGGACAATATTTTACTGTTCTTTAATAATCTTCAAACAAGATTACTGCTCTACAATTACGAAACCAAAAAATTAAGAAAATTTCAAAAAAATTTACTTTGGGTGCCGATAGATGGCAGCAGGCAAGAATATGTGGCAAGTTCGAATAGCTAACAGAGACCAAAAGAGATGGAAAACTAATACAGAATGTCTGTGCCATTCTGTAGCACTACTAGTTATATTTATTATAAGGAGTAGTAATATACAATATTAATTTAATATTAATTTTTACTTAAACGGGATACTTGCAGCGACAAATAAGTTTATCAATTTGGAATTTGGAAAAGAATGGACAAGAATCAATTTAGTTACTTCCGATGAAGTATTTGAACAACTGAGAACTCTCTAGCCTCTTTTTTCTTTCATATTCTTAGGAGAGATTTTCAACCATCCTCCTTACTGGTCCCATAAGTTGACCGAATATATAGACTATAGGGATAACTTTTTTTACTATCCAGTACTGCGTATTTTACATCCGTAAATGTTTTGTCCTTTTGACCATAAATTGACCAACGCATAAATTATCTAAGAGTTTTTTTGTCCACATATGTATAGTATTGATTTAGCACTATGGAGGCAAACTGTGTACAGAATATGGAACATTAATTAAAATTGAACATAAAATTTACGTAAATAACAAATTGTTACAAAATAAACATTATTTATTAATAATTTTAATTCTGAAACGAAACTTCCAAGTCTGTTTCAGATTATTGAATTTGTTAAAATAACTGCAAATATTACTTTTATCTGAAGGTCTTACTTTGGTTTACACTGAATGCCATTCTAAACTTCACCATTTTGACGATCAGGTCGTCGACTCAATGGCTTGGCACAGAGAAGCCAACGCAAGTTTTCTGTACTAGATCGCAAACATCCGTCAAGGAAATGGCTCTAGGAAGAAGAAATACGGATCTTATAATGTACTAACTTGTTACATCAAAATTCCACTGTATGTAAATGTGACTTCGAGAACGGTTTGTTTCAGAAATATTACTTATGTGACTTCAAGTATTACAAGCACTTTTGTATAACTGCAAGTGTGTCAGAAGAAAAAAAAACGAGAAGCCAGCATTGTTTTATGCGAACTATCATATGCCGTGGAGAAACTTTCTGTGTGTGTTAGTACTGTTTAATTTGCGGGCAATTTAATACGGAAACCTTACCCTTCGCCTGTCGCATTTCTGTAGTTTTCCCAGTCAACAAATTTGGAAGTTAGTATGAACTAGAGCACTTTCTGAAGTAGAATTACTCTTCCGTTAATTGAGAGTGAAAAACAGCAATACACAATTGTGTATTACAGTGTTAGATATTTAATATATCGATCTAGAAATTGAAAGGTGTTGATTTCATCTCCTTCAGTTCTAATGCGAAGTCATATTGAGAAATATTTCGTGATGCAGACATTGAATTAAATAATTAGAAGTTACTGATTGTGAAAGACATTTCCTAGAGTTCTACTTCTCTACGGTTGACACGATTTTAAAAAAATCTTGGTCCAGCATTAATCGTTACATTGTAAGAAATGCCTAAATTAATACACACACGTGGATTCTCCTTTTACTTTGCATTCAAGTAATTACATTTGTGACATCATTCATCTATCAGTGCCAACACACACACACACACACACACACAAAATTACAAGGCAGCTTTACAACTTTCACGAAACAAATGGAAGTGACAAACTTTAGGCATAATGTAGTCAGTTTATATGGGATCCCAAAAGACTGTTTGCCATGGGACAAAATAAAACTTAGATATTCAACGAAGAGTAAAAGGAGGAAGAAAATACTTCTATTGTAGGAATCTTAGTAAAGAGTATCATAAGACTGGGGTTTATGGAAATTATTCGAAAACAAGAACAGGCAGGGCACGCTCTCTAGTGACTGAGCTGTGAAGAGAGGTCAGCAGAAAACGGTCTTTTGCAGGCGACCTCTGCTAACTCAGCACTGTTCGAGCGCACAATTCACATTTGAGAGCAGCGGAGCCACTTCCGCAGCGTTGGAGCGTCTCTAGGTTCAAACACTCCCTTTCTCTGCCTCTTTCGTTTCCTCCCTTTGCCCCACTTCCTTTCCCCGGCATGCGTATTCGAACTGTTTTATCTTGGGACTTGTTCCCGTTGTGTTTTTAGACCCGTCGTTGTGGCTCTACAGTTTCACCTCCTTCCTTTTCTCTTCTTTGTTTTGCTCTTCGTTCTGTAAGAAAATGCAAGCTACTGGTGCGCAGACATTCCACATTGAGAACCGAAGTTTACCTTGTACCCAATCCGAATGCCATTTGGGGGGGGGGGACAAAAGGCTTCAGATAGTTTTTATAAAATTCTTATTAATTTACCATTAATGTTTCTCTTTAATTTTTTTCTTCTCTCTCCACTTAAGGCTAAATATGCCCCTTTCTCTTATCCCGATATCTGTTAATCCTCGCTCTTTCCTATTTGTTCGTTTCTTGAGCATTTCTGCCTATTCCGGTAGGGTACGCCTTTTCAAATCCCAGCGCCTCTACTTTTTTCTGAGTTTGTATCTAATTTAATTTAGTACTTGCAAAACTTTCTCTGCGCACAGTATATCATATCCTTTCGTTCAACTTCTTTTCCTTTTTTCTGAATCTTTCTCTATTTCTTAGTGTTTCTTCAATGTTTATCCTTTCAACACCATACTACCTACTCTCTCTTCATTATTCTACCATTTCGAAGTTTTCATCCCTATAGCGAAGCCGCCGATTGGAGTCCACAAATCTAGTAACCATTAGTAAGGAAAACTTGCATGCCGCATTTGACAATTGAACATCTACGACCTACGACGTACTTATGGCAACACTTTGTTCTGTTTCATTTCTCTCCAGCAATCTCGTCTTCAGTCTCCACTTCAAATCACAATGAGAAGCGTCTCCTTCAGCGGCTTCGCTTCACCCACACCTACCTCGCACCCTGGCGCTTTTCTCTTACCTCTTCCCAGCCCTGAAGCACCTGGACCATCACTAAACAGCATCCTCTTGCTTTTCCCCTAATTTTGCTTATTTTTTTCCTCGCCTACTTTGCTTCTTTTTCTTTCATTTCTGACTCGATTTATTTCCCACCCGCTGTGCCTTGCTGCGTCATGTATCTTTTCCACCTGCTTTGCCTGGACTTATCCCATCGTTATTGACCTGTCGCTTTTATTTCGCCAACTCTGCCGTGCCCCGACATTTTGTTTATTATGTCTGTCCCACCTTCTTCTTCGCCCATTTTACATCAACTTTGTCTTCGCCTCTTTGCCCCATTATGTTCTTTAAACCGTCTATGCGCTCTCGGGGATACTAACAAATGAAATCGTAGGCTTCCTCGGCCGGAATCAGTGTCTACTTGTTGTTAGGGAAACGCCGCGTCCGAGGAACGGAAGCCAACGTTTCTCCCGTCCTGCTGTGACCTTTCTCAGGGCATCTCGCCCGTAGATAGGGATACTAACAGTTTTACTTCCAAGGCAGCGTCGGACTGCTTCTGTCCTCTCTTATGGCACATCCTTTTCTTGTCTTATATCTTCCCTGTAGAGAATTATACAGTAAGCCACAACAGATTAAACCGAGGAATGCGTTGCGAGAAATGTGCGACTAGATGTGAGGAAAGAGACCGGTGAGGCTGCATCCACACACTAGAAATAGGTTATTCGATGTCTTGAAATGCCGTTGTGCTACAAGCCGAGAGTGGTGACAGCAGTTTGCTATGAGATCAGCTGCGAGTCCCATTTCTTGTTTTATTAAATGTTCTTGTGTAATTTTAACCCGTGGAATCCTTGTTTTGTTACCATATTCATCAACCTTATGTTTAACAAGTTCTAGTTGCCTGAAGAGAAATACATTACTGCATTGCATACAAATCATTATTTAATGTAAAAAAAAAAACAGGAACTTATCTGACGTATAAGGGAAAGTACAATGTGTAAATGTTCATGAGCTGCTTAATATCTACCCCCACTGTTTTACTACTTTTGTTGGTTAAATGGCGAATGATCAAATTATTCCTAATAAAATTCACAGGTAATAAATTCATGCATAAATAACGAAGTAAGAAAAAATATAAATTAATTCAATTCTTTCAAGATATCCCTTCAAGTTTCTTGCTTCAAATCTTTATTTTTATATTGCTCATTATGATCGGGTTTCATGCAAGTAAGAATACCTTCCATTCAAGTTTTTTCTTGTTCATTTCCGTTTCAAGAGAAAATTCAAGTAAACAATAAAAAACTGGCTTTTTATCACATCTTTTACTGGAAAATATTACAACTTCACTCAGTTCTACGCACTGTTTATTGTTTTCCTGCGGCAGCGAATGCCTAAATGTCATACAAAAAGTCAAGGAAGAGAACTGTGTCAGAGAAAACTCACTCGCTGGCCGACTCTAACGAGGAACTCTTTCGTTTCCGCAGAGGCAAACGAGAAAACTCTTTAAAGTATGAGAGGGTCGATAAGGGTCCCTTGTTTCGATTTTCCACATTTCTCGCAACGCACTTCTCGATGTAGTCTGTTCCGTACCTAAAACCGTTCTACTCCAATTGGCCCACGTGGCGTGGCGTGGCGTGGCGTAGCGCTTATCTTTGGGCCAAATTATATTTCTTAATTTCGTTTGGGAGGTTGTGCATGCCATAGAGGACAGCACAATTGATCTTCTGCGCATGCGCAGATGTACTAAAGTGATGCGAAACTTGAACTGCGCAGAAGATTGAAAGTGCTTCAATGTTCGAGGTTCACAAACTTCCTTTTTAACATTTGTTTACAAATCAATCTTTACGCACCACTCGACAGATCGAAGAAATAATCTATTAGGCGATTATGAAAAATTAAATACGAATCAGAAGTGGCGTGGTAATAGAGAAGCAGGCGGAAACAGAAGAATTGCGAACAAGATTGGCCGCTATCTGCTCTAGTATAGTGGCACCAGGGCCTTGCAACAGCGCGCCCAGAGGCATTGTGACCGCAATTCCTGAACTTGAGCAGCGCTGGAATAGAATAGGGTTACAGTCGTTCTGAGATAGAATCTACGAAGTAGAATCCTCAGTGAAATAAAAAAAAAACGTGTTCTGTTGCGTTGGCTCAGTAGCAACAGCACTTTTCGAGTCCACCCACACTTTTCGAGTCCACCCACACTTTTCGAGTTCACCCACACTTTTCGAGTCCACCCACACTTTTCGAGTCCACCCACACTTTTCGAGTCCTGACAATGACGGAGTCTTCACTCTTGCTACATACCTGGAAAATACTCTTTCGTGTTCGTGAAGGTGACTTCTGGCAGTCGACTGCTGTGATCAGTTGATACCTATAGTTTTACCCATCAATATTAGACACACGCCGAAGCAGTACCCGAACAATTTGGCCACGGACCCCGCGCGACCGTTCTCTCGTAAAACTTGTCCCTTCCTCTCCTCTCATAGATTTACTTACGTGGATTACACTACCAGACACGTTGATAGTCGGGAGCTTGGGACTAGAGATGGGCTTAACAGCTTTTCTTCAATAACAGTTATCGGAATAACAGTTGACTCGTAATAAAGGTTATGGTAAGAGCTGAAAAATAACACGTCCACGATTAGTAACCTAACACGACCGACCATAAGAGTGTAACCAGTTGTGACGAGTGCTAGGAGTTGAACCAGGCATAACGAATAACGTTGGTAGCAGCTTAAAGCTTGTGCAGCATGTTTGAGGAAGTACTGCAATCAAGCGCCGTAAGGGCGCTTGATTGCAGTACTTCCTCAAACATATTTAGTTGGAAAAACAGCTCATATGAACGAGACCAAGAGACTGGAATAACTGGCTAGGAAGAATAGTACGAGTATTTGATATAATTTGAGTAGAAAATTTGTATAGAATAATTCTTAAATAACAGTGAATCCTGATTCGGGTTCAGATTGCGAATATCTTTTCGAGAAGACCACTTGTGCGTAGGAAAGTGGAGAATGCCAAATATAATGAAAAAGAAGATACAGCTGTGTTTACTTACCTTCAGCTAAAGTGATAATGGCAGTTAATCATCTAAAAATAATGCGTGTAATTTCACCGTAACTTATTTTATCTTATCGCACTTAGGGATACATTAGTGGATCTCACATTAGCAGCAATGGGTCAGAAAGAAATAAACATATCAGAAGGATTTAATTTAAAGGACAACCTTTTTTATTCTAGTGGATATAGAAGGTAATAAAATATAAAAATTTTGTGATTCATTGTGTGTAATAATGCCGAATTATTTATTAATGAATCTATAAATTGAACGCTTGCCAACCACGACTGATTAGCAGCAGTGAAACTGTTATCGTACAAAATGGTGGGCCCGAAAGCTTGTAGTTTTAGTTTTGCCCACTAGGTTGGAGTGCTGTGAATTGCCACCGATAACAGCCAATAATATAAACGAAATAACTGTTACTCCGAATAACAGTTTCGAACTATTACATGTTAAGAAATTACAGTTTAGCTACTAAGAGAACATTCCTACTTGGGGCATGTCCCGGCTGAGATGGTGCCTCGGAAGAAGATCCGCACGTCGCCATGTAGGTCGGACCCGGATCTCACGTTCCTGCAAGGGGAACCTTCCAGAATACAATATGCTTAAGGGACTAATGATCATAGTAGTTGTCGCGCTCGCGGGCTTGTGGCAACAGACGTATTACGTATTGGTCCCGACGGGTAAAAAGGAACAGGTAAATAAGCCGTGTACCCTGATTCTATGTGCTCCTTGACATCCTGTTCTTTCGTCCAAGCTCTTGGATACAATTCTTCGTCACATTTCACCCTTTCTCCTACTCTCGGCGGTGCTTTGTTCGTGTGGCGCGCCGTCTCGCGAGTCGTGAAACTGGGCCAGAGGCTGAGCGCCACCGCGGCGGCAGGGACGGTGGGGGGCGCCGTCCACGAGGCGCGCAGACGGGCGGGCGCCCCGCGAGTACCGCGCGCGTTTCCTCGAACTACGCCGCGTTCAGAGAAAGCTACGCTGCATCGTTTGTCTGGCGGCTTGCCTCGGCACCGCGGCGCCGAGGTGGCGCTTGGCGCGGCGAGGCGCCCGGCTCCCGCGGCGCCACGCAAACACGCGCAATTGTTCCACGTGTCAAGTGTTTGTGTGTTAGCGTTTCAGTGTATTTTTGAGTTTGAGTTTGTGTGTGGTGGTGTATGTTTGTGTGTGTTTGTGTATGTTTGTGAGTGTTTGTGTATGTTTGTGAGTGTTTGTGAGTGTTTGTGTATGTTCGTGTGTGTTTGTGTATGTTTGTGTGTTTGTGTATGTTTGTGTGTGTTTGTGTATGTTTGTGTGTGTTTGTGTATGTTTGTGAGTGTTCGTGTATGTTTGTGAGTGTTTGTGTATGTTTGTGTATTTGTGTATGTTTGTGTATGTTTGTGTGTGTTTGTGTATGTTTGTGAGTGTTTGTGTATGTTTGTGTATGTTTGTGTGTGTTTGTGTATGTTTGTGAGTGTTTGTGTGTGTTTGTGTATGTTTGTGTATGTTTGTGTATGTTTGTGTATGTTTGTGTATGTTTGTGTGTGTTTGTGTATGTTTGTGTATGTTTGTGTGTGTTTGTGTATGTTTGTGTGTGTTTGTGTATGTTTGTGTGTGTTTGTGTATGTTTGTGTGTGTTTGTGTATGTTTGTGTGTGTTTGTGTATGTTTGTGTGTGTTTGTGTATGTTTGTGTGTGTTTGTGTATGTTTGTGTGTGTTTGTGTATGTTTGTGTATGTTTGTGTGTGTTTGTGTGTGTTTGTGTATGTTTGTGTGTGTTTGTGTGTGCTTGTGTATGTTTGTGTGTGTTCGTGTGTGTTTGTGTGTGTTTGTGTGTGTTTGTGTATGTTTGTGTGTGTTTGTGTATGTTCGTGTATGTTCGTGTGTGTTTGTGTATGTTTGTGTGTGTTTGTGTATGTTTGTGTGTGTTTGTGTATGTTTGTGTATGTTTGTGTGTGTTTGTGTATGTTTGTGTGTGTTTGTGTATGTTTGTGTGTGTTTGTGTATGTTTGTGTGTGTTTGTGTATGTTTGTGTGTGTTTGTGTATGTTTGTGTGTATTGGTGTATGTTTGTGTTCGGTCATTCGCCCTTCCCCCCTCCATCCGTCGGCAAGTGCCGTGACGTACTTTGAGCAAGTGTTTCCTAAACAATATTTCCAAAGGGATTTTTTCTCTTTCAAGTTCGAGCTAAAAACTTATTGATAACAAATATGAGCGTCTGTTTATTGCTCTACGTTTTCTAAACTCTGCATTCTAGCGAAACGTTATTACCTATTTTAAAAATATAATAATGTATTTATACGTATTGTTTATTTATATATCCTGTTGATGTAAAAAGATGTTCTATTAATCGAAGAATACAATACAGTTGACGCAGTATTGTCAATCTACACTGTGATGCAAATGAAACATTTACAATCCCTGGCCATATTATTAGACACACCCTAAATTTTCAATAAAAATTACGTTCTTGTGACGAAAAATGTATTTTTTATTTCTAACGAAATACATAAGTAATAATTAACGATACAAACAAGATATCATATGCAAAATTATGACTGTCAGTATAATATATAAACTAATTTGCATAAAAAATCTCCATGCACATGTATATCTTTAATTATTTGTCAGGCCACCTTTGGCGGCTATTAGAGCTTTAATTCTTTTTAGCATGCTATTAATGCATGCCTGGACTGTTTCTTGCAACTTTGGATGATGGTAC
This sequence comes from Gryllus longicercus, assembly GCA_038098605.1. NCBI lineage: Eukaryota > Metazoa > Arthropoda > Insecta > Orthoptera > Gryllidae > Gryllus > Gryllus longicercus. The sequence continues at coordinate 741,664 of JAZDUA010000258.1, read as the reverse complement.
CAGACTAGAATTATTTTCTCAAGGAGGCGAATTTTTGTTGTTATTTCTTCCTTTGCGATTTCCCTCTTCATGAGCTCCCAAACATTTTCTATTGGGTTCATATCTGGTGAATTTCTTGGCCATGGTAACACAGGAACATTTTTCTCCAACAAAAATGATCGAACTGTTCAAGCAGTATGACATGGAGCCCCATCTTCCATAAAAACAAATGATTCTTCATTTGTGAACCATTCCTGTAGTTGAGGCAGCAGTCGTTTCTCCAATACTTGCTTGTACTGGTCTTGTTTCATGATGCCCTTAACCAAGTACAGACTTGAATGCCACTGATCACTGACCAAATCTGTGCCTTTGCCACTGATCACTGACCAAATCATTGCCTTGACTGGATGTTTCACAGTCTGGATGACACAATCTGAATGATACTTTTCACCAGGGCGCCTTCTCACAAATTAATGTTTGTTTGCTAGAATTTCGAAAGTGCATTCGTCGCTAAAACAAACCTGAAATACAAGTAAATGTCATTAAAATTAATTTTGGTAGTCATTTATAATTATAAAAAAAGCACTAGAGTAAATTTTTACCGATTTCCAGAAGTCCAAATCTTTATTCTTAAGGTTCTTAGCCCATGCAAGACGTTTTCTTTCATACCAGCTGTTAATCTGGGTTTGTGGGCTGGTCTACAAGCTTTAAAATTCATTTGTAGTAGTGTACGCCTTACTGTCCTTTCAGATACACAGATTCCACTACTTTCCAATTTAATTTGTTTAGTAGTAGCAAACCGGTTTTCATGGAAAATCTTCCTCAAACATCTCTCAGATCTTGGTGAAAATATTCTCTTCCGTCCACATGTGTTCTTCCTTCGTGGGGATAATTCTTCACCAAGGACAATTTTTTTCTTAATTTGCCGAATAGATGTCTCGGGTACGTTCAACCTTCGAGATATCTCACGATTTGAATAATTTTCTGTGACAAGAGCTTTCACTGCTGCGATCTTCCGAGGAGACAAATCACTTACCTTTCCCATTATTTTTATTCAAAACTATCAGTTTTTCGTATACAACAATTCACAATTTTTAAATAAACACGGCTATATCTATTTCACAAACTAATGAATGGAAAATAAACTAACTTCATGCAACAACACACTACTCATGTCACCTCTTGCTCTGCTCAACTCTTGTAATTTGTTCGTCTAAGCAACAATGAGATCCCACAACAATGGTACATAAAAACAAATAATGTGTTAATTATTAGAAAAAGGAGCTTTGTTTTTATTGACTGATTCGCAACAATGCCAGATGTAATGTACTGCAGTGAGAGACTTCAAAACTTAATGATTTGTTAAAAATTTGGAGTGCGTCTAATAATATGGCCAGGTATATGCGAATTTCTTGGGATGCATGAACTGCTTGTATGTATGTCGATCTCGTTTATTATGTTCGAAATGATTTCTCTTAAAAGACAATAGAGTATAAAGAAAGAGCAATGTTGGGAATTTAAAGGGCATCGAGCCAGCATTCGCATGTTACAGATGAAAAACTACTGGATGGAATCTCACGTAGGGATTCTGGCTAGCTGTTTGGCAATTTACATTGAGGTCGAGAATTTGGAAGGTCTCCTTTATTTGTAAGTACTTTCATTTCAAAGTGCATTCCTGATACATTTCTGTATGCTTAAGGAAATAGAACTTTAAAAGTCGGTAATAGTAAAATGTAAAATTATTCATGATTTTAATAACGTTCTTACCAACGTTTATATTCATTGCATGTTCTGCTTTCGATGACTTAGGCAACATAATAATAATAATAATAATAATAATAATAATAATAATAATAATAATAATAATAATAATAATAATAATAATAATGTCGGCGATGACGACACATTTTACTCAAATATTGAATTAAGAACCATTCATTACCAATACACCAATATTCTTACTGCGTTAAACATATCTTAAGAACAAGTCGAGTTTATAAATAACGCAAATCTCAGTGCATTATATACGTTGTCAGGCAATACCTGTATATTGATTTTCTTCGAATATTGACGAATCGTCAATATCAACAGCTCGAGAGTGGATCGCATATCTACAATGATCACATATTTAATAAACATAGACTGTAGTTCTCGAGTATTCCCCTTCAAAGAGAGCAAAATCACAGTCTTCAGATAGAAAACTCACTTGCTTAAAGAATGAACTGTGTCTTCAGACCATTCTCTCGTCATATTACAACTGTTTTTTTTCTACATTATTAAGTAGTCTAATCTTTCGACGTACCCAGTGGTGAGTTGAACCGAATTCGCAATGAATTCAAACATTGTAAACACACTTTAAATTCCAAAAATCTAAAATCATGTAAAATTGAATGTGAAAATTGACACTTGAATTTTGTGATACTCTAAATTGTTTAAAAATTCGGACAACTAAATTGATTAAAAATAAACAGATTCAAAAATTAGTAACTCAACACAATTCAATTCAATTTATTCAGGTATAATTCAGCATAATATATTACAATGGCGTTTTTCTATAATATAAACACCATTCGCAGAGGCATAGGTCTCTATTCAAATAACTTGTTGGAAGCAATAGTTTTAGAATACTTTGATTTCGGATTCTGAATTAATTTTTTGTAAAAAAGTGTTAAATTTTCTAGTGAGGTAGTAAATTTGTTCTTAAATAGGCAACAACTTTCATGTCAAATAATTGCTATGAATGAGGGGAGAATTGGATAAGGGAGTTGGAAATCTATGGATTAAAAAAAAATGTTTGATCCAAAATCGCATCTCAAAAACATTTACATATTTTCTCTGAGGAACACTTTATCTTCTTACTCGACTGAAAACTTTGAAGTTGAGAAGTGCCGATAAAAGGGTCCCTACATCAGTTATGTCTATTTTCTAACTGAAGCGTGGTGTCCAATATGAATTGAGATGTTTCGACCAGTCCCTAAACTAAGTGCTAGAACGATTTGCCTATGTTTTGCTTAAGGACAATAAATGTAGATTTTCTCCATCCAACCAATATCACAAACAATTATTACTGAATTTGACACATAAATAAAACGAAGGATTATATCCTCAAATATAGCATACTTAATTCCTATCCTAACATATCTTAATGCTATTAACAAGCACAGTATAAAGAATGCGCCAGGGAAACACATGGTAGTAATACGTCAATCATCTGGCAGATGACAGTTACATTCAGTTATACTCAAAGTCATCTGGCAACCCTGTAAATGTTTGAACAAAAATGAACACTATTTTTTCATTTAATCATTTAAATTAAAATAATTGTCCTTGTATTTTTATTTACTTGTGAAATATGTCTGATGTAAGTACAAAAGTTTCACGAAAAGGGGAGCCAAAAATGTAGTTGGTCACCTCTCTTGATTTAGACTGCGCATGTGGCCCGCGTGCCACACGTCTATCGCTAGGTTAGAGCCGATGGAACTCAAAGTTCCGTTTCCGCCTGTTTTTTCTCCACAGGCGTCGTAAAGTCTGCATGTGAGGTTTAGTTAAATTTTTTCTCTCGTCTACTTTCGTCGGATTTGGGGGTGATGGTAATCTGTGGTGCTTTCAGCAAACGTTTTTGAGAAATGGCTTCTGAGTAGTAGAGTTGTGCTAAAACAGCACATACTTTCTGGCATTATTTGCAACTACTGCAATTTTTGAAAATTTCACCTATTCAAATAAAAATTGTACCTCCGTCATTTCAATTAGTATACTTTTCACAATCTGATGGGAAATTGATGAAAACGTTTAGAGCCGTTTTTGAGAAAATGATAAAACTGAGGAGACTTGATGTAATGTATCACCTAAAATCAAAATATCCGTTTCAAATTCCAAAGTCCGTGACATCATCTAGTATCTTGCTCTAGCGGAACAGCAACTTTGGCGAAAAAACTGCCTTCGATTTTGCGGCTAGCGTTGTTCAGAGATAGACGAACAGACAGATTGATCGACGAATGACAATTGTGAAAAACATCGTCTGAACGGTTTAGGCTCTAGTGTTGACCGCAGACAAACAGAAAAAAAAAATAAAAACGATATAAAAAATTGCTCAGGTTTAATTTTGGTAGAAGTCTCTGAATGTTTTAAAATTGCAGTACAAAAATTTTCCAGCGTCTTCCAACAACTGCAAAATTACATTTTCGAAAAGTAATATTTTTTGAGTAATTTTGTGTTAAATAAAGGCGTTTAAAAAATTTTAAAAACTGTTTCAATATTTTTCTTTATTTTTTTCTCGAATAGAGCGAAGTACTCATACCCTGATAAAAACGGCGCAGTCCCATTTTTGGTGTGTTCCAAAAATACATAAGCTAAACATTGAAAAAAAAATGTTGGTAGATGTTTTTCTTTAATGAAATCAATCTAAAACAGAATATATATAAATTAAGTCAATACAATGTTTCAAACAATGAGTTTTTTTCGTGTAATCTTTGCTTTAGTTAAAAGGAATTTTCAGAAAAATAGCTCCACATTTTGTCTTCAAATTTTTGTAGAAAGAGAGCGAAGGACTCATAAAAATGAGGGAGGTCTAATATTCGTTGAGCTCTCTGAATTTTCGAAAATTGCTACAGTTACAAATAATGTGTGAAAATATCAGCCGTTGTAGAATCACTTGTTTTATTTATTCAGTCAGAATTCTTCAGTTTTCTTGTTTGTTCATATATTCTTTTGCCAGTTAAATTACTAATTTCCAACGTGAGCAGATATTTAGAGAAAACTTAATATTCTCTATCATGTGAGGGGTGTATGTAGTTCCGTTAGATTTGCAGGAACTTGAGAAAAATACAAAAGCAATGAATCAATTAAATTTTGGCTGACAAATGGAAATATTTCATTATGGTATTGTTCATATTCTCAAACTGGACTTAACGACTGAATTCTCATACTCATTGCGCCTTTGTATACGGCATCAGTTTAGGAGTGCTTAGCTTTCCGGACACACAAGCACCAGAGATCGAGTTCGATCTCGGCGGAGGGGCATTGAGTTTCGAAGGGCGTGAAATCCTTCACTATCATGCTTGTGGTATGTAAACGAACCGTGCTTGGTGCAAAATGAAATCCCTCCGAAAATGTCCCGTCTTAACCAGATCTTACGTCCTCCCGACAAGACAGTTCGGATTCCGTTAACTGTGACCGATATCTGGCGGAGAAAGTGAGAAAGACTTTGGGTGTATCAGGAGAGGCCCGCGGAGCGGCGCGCCCAGCAGTTTGAAAAAGATCCCCTCATCCCGCACTGGAGGTTGGCTTCAAAGGAAACACACGTCAAAATTACTGCCCCGCAAATTATTTCATAAACTTTTTCGATTGTAATCTTTATCAAAAAACATGGATAGAACGATCACGTGTTCGTATTATCTAACTCTATACGGTGAGAAATTATTTACTTAATGAATAACTTTTCTGTTCGATCTAGAAACAGAGGACTAATATCTAGAACGAGGGATCCCTAAATTTTAAAAGTACATATTTTTGCTGTTACAGTATACTTCCGGCAAAACCAGTTGGCCAGTGATTACAGAGAGTATATAATCTCAAATTGTAAGAATGCGAAAAGATCGTGTTTGTTTACAATCCGTCCCGTCTGCGCGATTCGTGATTGTGGAATAAAACTGTGCAAATAACTACTAACGTACTATACTTCGAACTATTAAGAGCTCTTTCTTAAACATTTTTTTTATCTACGCACCGTCGTGGAGTCTGAACTGTGAGTTTCAGAAACTCGATTTGCGTTTGAAGGAAAGTTCTTCCCTGAACCTGTACGCAAGAGGGATCATATAAAAGTTTGTGGAACTGAAGAGATTCAGTGGTTACAGTTGCAATCGATAAGAAAGTTTCGTCTCCTGAAGTGAGCCAATTTCGAACTCTCTCTCTAGTTACGATCAAAGTGCGTACGATATAAAATATCTAGCGAGCATTTTTTACGTCCAAACTGGTGATTTACACTGAGCACAAGCCGTAATAACGAATATAGTTTTTGTCATGGATGTCAAGGAGTGTCACCTGTCATCTCTGTCATTGTCACCTGTCATCTTTGAAATCTCTGCACAAACCACTTGACATGCCAGCAGCTATGAGTAATAACGGGAAAGTTTCTTATTACAAATGTTTTGAATAATAATATTGAATAGAAGTGCCAGCGCTTTTAATGGAGTAATCCCTGTAATTTTTCAGAACTATTTAATTGAATATTTTAGATTAAATGATTTTGTAAATCAGTGACACTTCATGTCAACCTGTCCATTACTTATCATTTATATTGTTTTCAACACTTAATTAAAAACCTTTTATATAAACCGGAATATAAATTCATGATAAATTTGGACATGATTGCTGTTATTTAGAACTATATTTGAATAGGTTTTTTAAACCAAAACAACCACGACCACTTAAAAAAAATTATTATTCGTCAGACTGAACAACGTACAAATTTGTTGATAATACAAAAGAAAACCTGACATATAAGTTTATTCACTTGTTTGCATTTCCTCCAAACATCTTCTCCGGGCCGTAAATTGTGAGCAACTGTCTACTCCCTCTTCCTTAAGCCCCCGAGGTTCAAACTGGAGGCCGAGCGGTCACTCCATTCATTCCGGGAGATGATTGGAGGCATTACCCGAGGACGCGCGTCTGCTGTCGGCAAGTACCTGCAAACAAGCAATTCCGCAGATGGCGCCGCGCCGCTCTTGGGATGAGGATGCCGGGAGCCGTCTAATTCTGATCTACATGTTTACCCTGCCGGCGGACGACGGTAGTGGCAGGGGCATCAGCACAGTCTGCGGCGGAGGCAGAAGCAAAGGCAGGGGCAACGGTAGTGGCGGCAGTGGTATCGGTAGCACGGTTGAATGAGGAGATGGAGGCGCGGGCGGAGGCGCGGGCGGAGGCGCGGGCGGAGGCGCGGGCGGAGGCGCGGGCGGAGGCGCGGGCGGAGGCGCGGGCGGAGGCGCGGGCGGAGGCGCGGGCGGAGGCGCGGGCGGAGGCGCGGGCGGAGGCGCGGGCGGAGGCGCGGGCGGAGGCGCGGGCGGAGGCGCGGGCGGAGGCGCGGGCGTAAAGACAAGGGAGAAGAGGAAATGAGTCTGGGGGTAAGACTAGTGACGGGGCGGTTGCGAGAAATGAAGGCGTAGACGGAGAAAAGCGGAGTTAACGGGGCCGAGTTCGAGGAGGCAAACGTGTCTACATTACGCCGTTGGCGGTGACGGCAACGTCCGGCTGTATAAGCAGTGGCGGTGGCGCCAGCGGCACCGATGGCGGCGGAGTTTGCCGCTACGCACATTACGTCCAGGACCGACGCTGTCGCCGTGCCGTCTCGAACTGGTCTCCTGGACGCCTGCCCGTTGCCACTCGCTTCTCGTCGCGTATGATGTTACATTCGCAGCCGTGATTTCTCTGCTGGTCCCCTACCGGTTTTCTTTCGCTGACGTTTTGCAGCGCTAAAGGACAAACGCGACTGTTGCTACAGTCACGGAATTCCGCCGTTGTATCTTTTTTGTTTCATTTTCGAAAGAGAAATCTCTTTTTGCCCTGGGACGTTTTAGAGAAGTATAATTTTCTGATAATACTTAGGCTCGCATCAATCGATACACCATTCAGAAGTATTCGATAAATCTTTAAGCATACTGGGAAACAGCGTGGGTTCATTTGTTAGGAATGGTTTAAATTATAGTATCTAGACTGCGAAATAAAGAATACCTGGAATGTAGGGTTACTTTTCCAGTAAATTTTATGGGCAACTCTGGTGATGTTTGCACATTTATAGATAACCTTTCTATTTAAAAGAAAGGAAGTTGAAAGGGAACAGTGTGCCGTCATGTTTCACTATGAAAGTTGGTCTTGTCAGAAACAGACCTCTGTGTGTGACAAGTTACACCCTGGGCGGTCTTCCCCGCAGTAAATTATAGCGACAAGAAATACGGGAATTTCCATTTTCGGAATCCACGGGAATTTTCATTTTTAATTCGACCTTACTTTTTTTATTTTTTCTCGGATATTTGGTTTCTTTCGTGGATTTTAGGTCATTCGTATTCTTTTTGTTTTCGTGAATTTTTGGCATTGGAAACTTCGAAATGATTTTGTTGATCTCATTACAGAAATGGCAGTGTAAAACAACGTAGCAAGAAATGCGAACACTAACAAAAATAATACACGTATGAGTAGATTGTTCACTAAAAGTAAAATTAAATTGGGTATTCATAGACTATTTGCTACAGGAATCATGGGACGAAGTTTACAATAGAGGAAATTCGTCGAAAATGGAGAAGCTAACATATTTTAACGAATAACAACCTGAATTATTAGTAAAAGCAGTTTTAAAAACATTTCGATGTTACGTAGATTTTTAAAAGTGATGGTTTTTGTGTTTGCAAAAATATTGCCTTTAATGGAAAGCTTTGTTTTCGTGAAAATGTGCCATGTCTCTGTTGGTACATGGGTGGCCAAATTAATAGAAATTTGGCGCTACTCTTCGAACATCTCATTTTCGCTACTTTTATTAAGCATTTAAGAAGAAAATATCATACATTTCAAACTTCCCGCCTTCGAGATTTCAGCAAAAAAACACGCGAATTCTTTCCCAATTTACAAAATTTTCGTTTTTGTACAAAGCTCTTTGAAATCGTCTTTCAACTGCTTCGAAAAATCACCAATAGGTTGCACCATCACCTGGGCGGCCGCGACGAAATTTTTAGATTTTAGATTTCAGATTGTCAGATTTCTCGGAATTTAATTCTTTCCACATCATACGCGACGAGCTCGCATTGTTTGAAAATCAAAGGACCCGCGACCATTTTTGTAGCGCTCTTGCCGAGAAGCTAAGCAATACGCGTATTGGACGCATTGAAAGTTGGTTGCATGTTGGCAGTAAGCAATTATCGTGTAGTTCTTTGAACCAGCACTCTGAGACGCAGAGCGAAACAGCAGAAAGCATAAATGACGTGAAATTTGTAAGGAGATCGTTTATATTCGCCCAGACAGAGGTAAACATGACTATCTCTTCAATATTCATTGATTCTTACGGCAAAATAATCTTTGTCAATTATGATCCGCTTTCATTCAGAACTCTCTCGTCTGATGAGAACACAGAAGGCGATGCATAAAACTTGTCGTCGCAGTTTCTGCTAATGCTCTCTCAATCATCTAAGCAATATTTCGCAGCCTCAACAGTCCCCGGTTGGCTAAAATGGGGTGTTCACATTAAAATGTTCAAACATTGAAGACACTTATTGCAAAACATTTAGAAAGTCAATAATCAAATTAGGTAAGCTGTGCCAAGTACGTAACATAACAATAAACATCGCGTCACTGAGTAAATTTGTTTTTTAATAACATTCAAGTTTGTACATGAACAAAATAGGATCGAAATCTCGCAAGAAGTCACAAAAATAAATGTGTCATCTCTTCTTTAACATTTGGACAGGCTTCATGCGCCGAACCTTGACAACTTGACCTAGGTACAACACTCTATTCAGCTTTCGTTTCCATTGGAATCTGTCTAAAGCTCGTTGCAGAAGATTCAGACATTATCAGCATTTTCTTCTTTAGACTTAATCACTAATCATTTTCCACTGCTTTCCTTTTTAACCTTTTCGAGCGTTACGAGCATTATGTTCACTTGAATTTCTAAACCGACCTTCTGTTTATTATTATTTTTTTCAATTTTTACTTGTTCTACTGCTTCGAGTTCTGCTTTATAAGGTAATGGAGTTAAGATGACAGCTTCTCCTCTCCTTTTGTCATTTTTTATTTTTCTTATGTTCCATTTCTTTAGAAAGAGGCATTTCTTTTTTTGGTGAAATCCTAAAAGATAGAGTAGGTTTGGGATTTTGTAGATGTCGGCCTAGTAGGTGTTGCTCCTCCTGACGACATCTGAGGATCGGGTCTCTGCCGCCAATGTCGCAATACAAGTCGATGTAAAGGGTTGTGACTCCTTAGTTGGTGATGCTCCCTATGAAATTAAATACACTTGGGGTCTCACCGTTGTCACTGAAAAGATGGTTTGGTGAGGCTGTGCATTTGGAACTTTTTTGCTTCTACTATTTTCAGCTGCTGGGGATCTTTGTCTAGTGTTATTTAGTAGTCTCAGAAGGCGCAAATAGATGATCAGAGAATTCATCCCCGTTAAAAGGGTAAATTCTTGATTCTTCAAACTCCTTCGGAACGAGTTGAACAGTAGCTGCTCTTGGAAAATGCCTCTGAATAATTTTGCAATTTGAAAAATTGTAAAACAGCGTCCTGAATGGTTGATCAGATATTTCCTGTCTCCCTGTTCATAAAATGGCTTAATGGTGCTATGAAAAACACATCATCACTTCTTGTATTTCTTCAACCATGTTCTTAGTTCCCCAGATCTATCAGTCGTCCTTTTGTAGCGCCCCATAGCGAAATCTGATAATAAAAAGACCTCTATCTCATAAATAACTCGATATGACTTAATGTTCACAGTTAATTTTTTTTCAAGTGTATTTTATAATGTAGATAACTATACCTATTCTAGACCACTAATAGTATTTTACATTTTGCCTTATTGGCATGAACAGTACCGGCATTTACAAACAAACTTTTAAAACACAATTTAAAAGATGTCAGCAAAATAATGTTTTATATTTCGTAGGGGTAGCAGATATCTTGTGGTAATCCATAATATGGTAAAGGAAATAATCTCCACAAAAGGTTTAATAATTTTGATTAACTATTATCCAGATTTAACTTTCGGGAAAATTCTTTTCCCATCCTTAGTGGGTCTCTAGCAAGGAGGAGAAATGGAAACATTAACACAAGTTGAACACAAAAAATAAATACAGTGAATTTAGAGGAAAAAACAAATTATCAAATAAAAACAAATTGAAAATACTTACTGCCCAAGCAACGTGGATCACCCATGAATGTTCACAACATGGTCAAAAAATATGAAAAATGAAAAACATGCTGGTTACAGCTAGGTGACAGCCATCTTTTGGAATGGAAGAAGAGGAAGCCTACCAATTGACGGAAAGGGGAGGGGATAGAAGAGAAGAAAGGGTAGTCATAAACAGACTTAAAAAATGACTGCTTTACATACAGGAATGTAAAACAGAACAGAAAATAAGGAATGTGCAAGATTTTAGAATTTAATTATATAAAGAACAAATTTTTAACAAGTTGACTAGATAAAGAGATTGCAAAAAGGAGGAAAAATAGGTCAAAATAATGATTAGGGGCTAGTTAAAATATTTAGAATGGGACTGCTTTTAATCAAGGAATGTTCATTCAAGATAGAAAAATTAGTATTTTTGAAAAGTTTTAGAATTCCCAAGTTCTCCAAAATGTTCATTTTTGTGCCTTTGTTGACTAGATGAAGAATTTTAAAATTATAATTGGGATCAAAGAAATGGTTAAGTTGAATCAAATGATTGGCAAAGGTGGAAGTGTCTAAATTTTGTTTCCAACATCTAATATGCTCATTAAATCTAACTGAAAATTTTTTGCCTGTTAACTCTGGATAATAATTAATAAAAATTATTAAACCTTTTGTGGAGATTATTTCCTTTACCATATTGTTTTATGTTTGTTAAATACTTGAAGTATTATCAAAATATTTTAAAGGCGGGCAGTGGCGTTGAAAACTGAACTTGTGAACCCATTTAAACAGACCATGACGACCGCTAGTAAACATGTCTTTTTACAATCATCCGAGATAACGTAATAAAGTATGTGTTAAAATGGTCCTTAAAACTAGGAAAATCAATGCTTTACTCACCAAAAATAAATGACAAAAAGTAGCTTGTTATGATCCAATACACAAGGTAGATGTATTCGAAGTGGTTTTGAACAAAAACATTGAATCTTTCGTAAAACGAACAATGACAAGCACACGCGCCCACTCTCACTGTTTGACAGACCGTCTAGTGTCGTAGTACGACGTTTGGCGACCCTAAGCATCCCTTATCAGTAAGAAACTGTACGACCCCGTTTGACTTGTTGCCCCATTTCAAACTTTCCCTCAATGTTGATATTAAAGATAAATATAATTCTTTTTTTTTTCATTATACCATTTCATTTTAACACGTGCTTTCCTTAAATATTTCAACGAAAAACAGTTCCTGGATATCAGAAGGGATAACAAAGGACATCATGTAAAACCAAAGGAATTTTTTTTTTTTGTTTCTAAGCATCATAACTAGAGGGCGGATTTTAATGAAATTTCTTTTTTTCACTTTAGAAGAATGCCTTTTAGTATAGACATAAATTTCATGATATGACAAAAAGAAATTACCAACTTTTAAATATTTTTTTGTATTTTCCATCGATTTCGAGTAATAGGTCATTTTGTGCATTTTTCGTAATTTTTAAGCATTTTTCTGATTTCATTGATTTTAAATATAATTTTCATGGTACTTGCTACAAATAATATTTACGAACTGAAACAAATGTTCTCCACAGAATTCCAGAGTAACCTATTCGATTTCGTCGCTCAGAAATTGTAATGTCAGCCGTTGTGAGAACGTAATCTAAGGTTCCTGTGAGGCCTATCAGCACCATTGTTGGTTCGGCCGATTTCGCGATAAGAGAGACTTCCTGGTAAGGAACAATTCAAACCAAAAGTTTGAAAAGCTGCGTTCACTTAGAATAAAAAGGACAAAGCCTCGATTACACCAGGAACATATCCAAGAGCCTCAGTTGTTCATCTGAACTTGTTTTGATCAAATTTTTTTCGTAATTTTTCTTTGCTTCTGAGAGTAATGCCATCTGAGAGAGTAGAAATACCGTACTGGAATGATGGTACTGGTTATACACACCTTTCCGATTCATTATCAATCGCATGGTTCTATTTTAAGGCATATTCTCTTCCTACTTTACACAAACGATATGCCGTCAAAATTCAAAACCGAAAAAACGGTTCTTCTTGCCGATGATACGAATATTCTTTGCAATAAAGAAACAAAAAAAAATGTGAAAAAGAATTGCAGGAATAATAAGCAAATCTAACCCACGTGATTCTTGTAAGCCTCTCTTTATTAATCTACTTATTTTACCATTACGTACCATACTGATGATACGTGGATTTTTTTTTTTCATTATGAAATCTGTGTGACGGCAGCACCTTTGTTGTGAAGCTTGTTTTTGCTCGACCCGCTGCTGCCGGTTTCGCGGAACCGCCCCAGACTCGTACCTCTCTCGCCGCCACTCCCCCACGTCACTCTTCGGCCCGTTCCCCGGCCCTCCCCCACCCCTACCGTCCACCCCTCACCACTCCCCCGCCATTCGTCCCCTGCCACCGTCCCGCCCCCGGCCCCAGCCCTAGCCGCCTTCTTTCCCGCCGCAACCCCTGCCGCCCCCGCCGCCGCCGCCGCCGCCGCCGGCGCCGCCACCGCCGCCGCCGCCGCCGCCGCCGCCGCCGCCGCCGCCCTGACCTTCGTGTTCGACGCTCGGTCGCGGTCGTTAGTAGGGCGGCACCGCTTGCCAGGCGGCGCGCACCGCTCCCGTGGGGACGTAGTATGTCGTCGCCAGGAGAGGTAGGTCACTTTGGAGAGGGCAATTATAATTGAATCCGAAGTGAATACTCAAATCGAGAACATCCTTAATGAATTATAACAGTCGTTTCGTTATTCAGATTGTCAAATTGAAGAACAGGTAGACGCTTTTCACCACAAACTTTGATTTTAAATTAAGAATAATGTTCACTTCTCCATGTTACGTGTCTGCCTCTATTAGAAACTGATACATTTTTGTATCTTTTGAAGGTATTCTTTGATAGAATGAATTACAAGAATGCCGAAAAATGTGATACTAAACTTATTATTTTCGATGTCAAGTGTCTAGCACTACGCGGACGGGACCGTTTTCAGCTGACACACTTCATGTAATGTGGTATTTCTGTCTTCCACCTATTCTCACGCTATTTTTAGTGAACTTGCATTCGTTGTTTTAGTGTGCATAAGAAATATGTCAGCGATATTTCTAAACGCATTGGCGCCACGTAATTGCACCGCTCTCTTTCTATTTCTCTCTTCCTATCACTCTTGTTCGTCTTCGTATTCTTTCTCGGCCTCTCGCATGCCGTTGACGTGTCTTCACTCGTTCTTGAGTCGCTCCGAGCATAATGTGCAGTGCGTGCGAAGAAAGTGGCACCAATTTGGTAGCACTTAGTTCGGTGCGCTTTTGAAGAACACAATCTAATTTGTTTTGATTTACAGAGCTGTCTTATCGGCGATTTACATTATTTTTCTGCCATGTGCAGTTGATGTTGGATTTGGTGGTTTTTTATTGTCTTCTAAATTACGTTTACCCAGTGCCTCAAGGGAAGAAGCATTGCTTGATTTCGCATTGTGCGTTTCTGTCTCAAACAAAGCCTCCCTCTTGTAGTCGCTTTGTTTACGGGCATAGTTTTATAATGTTTCGATTAGATTTTGTTTCTCAAAACCAGGAAAAAACAGACCAGTAGTTTTAATTTTCTCATATGAGTAGGAATGATATTTTCAGAATAAGATTGTACCATGAACCTGAACCGCCTCTGAGACGTCCCTTCGTTTAATTTCTCTTTTCGTCCCTAGGTCCTTCTACAAGCAATCTATTCCCATATGTTTTCCTTCTTAATATGGAGAAGATGACTTCTACAACACTGAAATTATACGGATAACTTCCTCAGACATGCAGTGCGATCCGAAGCAGTGGGATCCGAATTGAGAAACTGCACCAAATGCAGAATTTCAACATGATTAATTTTTTTTTAAACTAGGAGTCTTTTCTTTCCGACTGACCCTCGCACAGTAGGCCCGGCTATTCATCGAAATGGGAATAGTCTGCGGAGCCCTAGTCGCAAGGCGAAGAAGTTTGAGATAGTTCTTACAAATACGGTAGGAATACAGGAGACTCAGCGATATAACGGAATACGAAGCTAGCGACCCTAGTGGCCCGGTCTGACATAACCATTGTGATATCAAGTGTGAAGTGTATAAGTTTGAAATAATTTTAGTTTACTTACGTTTCGCAGAGTGATTCGAAAGTTATTGTATATGTATTGAAATTCGAATCAGTCTCCAATTTTTCTGGTCACGTCACTAGGTTCGCTAGTGAGCAGTTGTCTCCCATTAAAAGTATGAGAAAGGTTTAATCTGTCCTGTATTGTCAACATAGTATTTGGTTCTAGGCAGGCCAAATGGTTGTTTTTACGTGTGTGAGCGCGGGTGCTTTGTTTTTCTAAAGTTTCCATACATGTGTAATTCTGTAGTCGGAAGTAAATGTTCATTAATTGATGAGTTTACCCAAATAAAATGTTTCCCAAATAATTTTGTTTGAAAATGTTCGTATGCACTGTTCTCAAGAAGTGTATGTGATACCTATTAAGGGGAACCCAGCGTTAGTAATCATGCGTTTAAGCAGTATTGGCTATGGAGTTTGAAAAATGAAGCCATGAATCTATTGTCTTGATCTTTATTGAAGTCTTGCATGTTGATTTTGATTTTTTTTTAATTTTTTTTTTATTTTACTTAATTGTTCGCTTGGCGTTCGGCCTTTACATAGATGTCTGATAGTATAAGACAGATAGAGATCATCTGCCGACATGCTGAGAGGCAATTGAAAGAACACACGTCGGGTAAATTTATTTTCTAACTTACGAAAATCTGATTTTCTAAGCTTCAGTGTAGGGTTATGTCATTTTCACGTTTCTTTGACCATGATTTACTGGGACTCAGATTTTCCAAATATGTAATTCTTTTTACACAAAACAATATTTTTTTAAATTATAAAATGGATATCAGACGAAAGTGAACGAGATCTCAGAGGAATGAAGAGATGGTTAATAATAAAACACTATCCCAGAGAATATTAGCACTTATGCATCTGAAGTATCTGAAATATTTAAATGTAATGAAAATTAACTAACAGCGAAGAAAAATAACGATTGATGTGGGCAAAAATTGAGGAATACAAAACATAAAGTTTGACGCAAAGAAATCTGTTCTTTTAATTTTTGTATCATTTGTTTGCAATGGGTTCACACGTGTGAACAATAACTAAAAGTTTCCGGCGTGTATAACTATGATTGGAGAACATGTAGATGAGTAAATCACCATTAAAACTGTACAAAATGATACATACACATGTAAGAACAGTGACACTTCAAAATCTATAAAGAAGCAAAGTAGTGAGTTTAAAATTAATACATTATCATCGTAAATATGAGGTAATGCTTAGTAATGCGTTCAATTGTCATCATGAAATGTTGTGAATAAAAATTTTTGGTTTTAATTTAAAGAAGACAAATCCTAATAGATATACATGAATCCCTTTCCCGGAAAGAGACAAAACAAAAGTTTAAATTTAGCTTTCACTAAGTGTTCTTGCATTTAGTAACAGATCGGCTGATCCTCGAAAAATATCAATGCTCGCAATTAACATCTTAGGAACGAAGTTCATTGCCTCTATCTGTGATCGAAGACTACGGGGTAGATTCAGTGGTAGTGCGTCCCCCGCCTCTCTTCACCCCTGGCATCTTCGATCCCGTCGAAGCTTTTTTGACGTTTGTCCAGCTGGAATCGATATTCAGCCCGGGGCGCGGCGGAGGGGCGGGGAGGTCGGGGAGATCGGGGAGGTCGGGGGGCGGCGCGACGGCGGCCGGTCGGTGGTGCCAGGGCTCTTGCGGCGGGGGGGAGGGCGGGTGCGCGGGGCCGGGATGGCGGCGCCGGTGCTGGCGCCAGCGTCGGCTACGGGACAGGTCGGACAGCAGCGCCGGCGCCGCGGAGCCTTGCAGTCTGGGCAGCGCAAAAAGCGAGCGGGGTCGAGAGCGGACGGGCCGGGGTGGGCCGGCGGCCGAGCCGGGGGGCGGGGCGGGGCGGGGCAGGGCCGGGCGCGACGCCGCGGGGACGGAGGATGAGGGCGGCGCCGGGCGGCGGGTCGCGGGGTGCTCGGGGAAGGGCACCGATGTTGACGAGGGCGCCGGCGAAGCGCGCGCCGGGAGCGGGGGTCGGCCGAAAGAGGGGCGGTGCAGGGAGGGGGGAAGGTGGGAGGCGCCGGCGTATCCTCGAAGCCGAGGGGTGAGGTCGCTGATTGTCATCGCCGGGAGAGGAGCGCTTAATCTTGTGGCGCTGCTTGTTTGGTCGCGCGCGATGTATCTGGACAGCATGTTGTTATGGCCGGCTTAAGGCTACCACAACAACCGCGACATGGGGGAACTCGGCCATTACCCCTCCTGCGAACGTGTTCGTGTAGCAAATTAGGTATGCAGCAGTAACGTACACGCCAAGTTTAATACCTGCGCTGTTGAAATCAGTTCTGAAGAGCAAATTGAAATTTAAAAAGTGACGTATGACTACATTAGAGTTTCTTTGTTTAGACATTTAAATATTACATTTCACCAGCATATTTTAGTTCTAAAAATGATATTATTAATACAATTTATCAGAAAATATACTGTAAATAGCTTAATACTTTGTTAGCTTATGTGGACCATAATAATAATAATAATAATAATAATAATAATAATAATAATAATAATAATAATAATAGGAATAATAATAGGAATAGTAATAAAAATAATAATGTTTGAATCGATTATTGTGAAAACCCTTCAATTACCAAAATTGAAATTTTCTAGGAGAAACAAAAAATACATCACTTACAGTTCTTTAATATGAAGGAATATTCTTACATGAATATGTTGTATACAAAATTAATTGTGTACACACTGATGTGAACACATTTTGTTTGAAAAGTTCCAAAGTAATTGCAAAAAATTGACCGCATCACTTGTGGTGTTTTTACAATATAGAGCGATTAATGCAATTAATTCGTAAGATTTTACTGGAAACAAAGAAAATAAGGTAATATGTTTCATTAGATCAGAATATTGTAGTTTAAGAGAATAATATACTTTTATACCTGTCACATTCTACTGACTTCTGCAATGGAATAACAAAATACAAGCATGTTTATTCTACATCATTACAGACTACTTCGTCCGTTGTTGGCCATACTAATATTTCTGCATTAAAGGATTTATACGCATCGGGATTATATGTATACAATTTTCTTGAGATCATCGATTTTTTTTACATTGATAGGAACCTTGCTTTTATATGAGGCATTTGAAGGCAAACACAATTTCCTTCCTTCGTGAATACTTTTTTGAGGTATTTGTATGGTGAAATTTTCTGAGGGTAACAAGACTCCTATACTATTTTACACAAAACCTTTCCCTTGTTTTGAGTGTTGTGTATAAATTCACAAAATTTTAAAATTTTGAATTGTACCTTCCTAATCTTACACCATTATATATTATTACACCATTATATTTCACGCCATATTATAAATCTGACAAACAACTGAGTTTGTAGAATGAAGGCCATCAATCTTTGACATTTAGCACATCATGCCTTTGAACAATGTGAACAGTAAATTTGTCTGATGCTATGGCTAATTGATAAACTGAATAAACTAGATCAATTATTTTTATAGCTTTCTTTATTACACCAAATGCCCCATCACAGGGAAGGAAGGAATTGCCTCTTACACGACAAAATTGGTGAATCTCATGAAATAGGCCAGTTTAACCAAAGCATTACAATACCTTACTAGTGTGTGGTTCTTGTTCTGACCACCACAATTGTCAATGACGAGGAACAGAGTTTTCACTTTTACATCAATTTCAGATTTAAGATATTCATGAATGAAAGAAGTAACTTCATTTGGGTCTTTGCGACAAATTCCTTCATGGAAAACAAAATTTTGAAGAATTGTTCGTAAGATATGTACTTCAAATGACATTAACAGGCAATTGACGATAATAAAAAATACCTTGGACTAGAATTGCTGGTAATTGAGCACACATCACGAAACCAAAACAGTGGCAAGCAATGGAATCTTATAGTAGACCCAGCAGTTTACATTATCTATATCTGGATATTTTTCTCTGAACAGTTCATGCATTTTCTTAAATGTTAGATCTGCTGGAAGATAATTAATTTCACTTTGAGAATAATGTGATCCCTTTAGAGTAAATGAGTTGATATGTTCTTCAATGAGTCTACAAGTCTCTCCAGGCCATGTTTCTTCCTTTAGACACGGCGAGCACACCACAACAACAGCTCTGTATGCATATGCACTACCTAGGTTGGCAAATACTTTGATTTATTAAACGACAAGTATGTCAACCGTTTGGTGTAAAAATCCCACTACTACAGAGATTGCGGTGTTTTTACATTAAATCAGATATTTGACTTCAATTTTCACTGGGCTGTAGTAATGGTAGATGTGTGCGTTTTTAAAGTAAATCATCCGTCTATGTCCAACGAAAGTTTTGTATCATAAAAGAAGTTTTGTAAAAAGTGTCAGTTATAGGGTTTTTACAATAAGCAATGCATTTATTGTTATTATTAAACTCATTTAGTTTATATGTGGTTCAAAAACATGGGCACAATAAGAAACAAATGCCATTAACGTCTGCCCTCGAAAAATGGAAAGAAAAATTTTAACCATTACCCTGGCAAGTAGAATACGAAATAAAGACGTAAGAAAGGTAACGCAAATCAATGACGTTGAAACCACTGTTCGACACCTGAAATGGCGTTGGCCAGGTCACATCATGCGACTTTCCCATACCCGCTGGACTCACTGAATTACCGCTTGGGATCCAAAACTTGGAAAGAGAAACGTCGGCAGGTAGAAGAAGTGGTCGGACGAACTGAAAATACTATTTGGCAGCCAATGGAAGGAAGCCCTCAGCAAAGGATCGTCAGAAATGGAAAACCATGTCTAAATCTAACTCAATGAACGTACTACACTAGATTATTCAATTTCTCACAAACTGAATAAGTACCAATGCAGAAAGTTAGTAAGTTGAAGTGTTAGCTAATGCGATTTAAGTAGTGAAATCAAAGTGAACAGTGTTAAAATTGACAGTGACAAAATGAAGTGTTACTTATTGTGTATGTAAATACAGTTTATTTTTCCTTATTTTTGTATGTAAATAGCGTATGTAGACGGAAGTTCCCGCATTGGGTGCTTGGTAGTTCTACCCTTATGTAACCACCCGACAATCGGAGGCCCTTGCCCTCAACGGGCAATAATAATAATTATAATAATAAAATTAATAATAATAATAATAATAATAGTAATAGTAATTGATTACCATTACATCCGAATAATTATAATCCAAGGAAAATATATTGTTTACAAAAACCTCTCTTAGATGGCCCCAATCTATGTGCCCGCCAGCTTATCTATCTGTGTGTCTGTCTGTGAATAACATTAGCCCCTATATCGTATACATTATAAACATGGATATTCCATCGGCCTGGTCTAACTCGAGACCCTCTGACTGCCAAATGATCTTATAATTTGGAAGGATACTTCGTAAAACGTGCGTAGGACATTAGAGGCTTTTACACGGGGATTCTTAGCCGCGCGTCTGACCGGGACGTTCCTGACCACGAGCTAGAGCGCGCGCAAGCGCGAGGGCAGGACCGTGGTGCGCAGGAGTGTGGTTCTTATTTCTGCCACGCTTCTGCGCGCCACTCAAGAACGATTCGAGTCAAATCGCCCGTGTGAAGATCTCAGCAGCGTTCTAGAGCGCGCTCTTGTGCAGCGCGCTCTTGTGCGGCGCGCTGAATTTCCGAGATCCGGCTGTCCTCACGTGCGTTCCACGCTTCTCGCTGCTGCTGCTGCTGCTACTCTGTGTTGGTGCAGTTACATATGTTCTGATCGTGTTACGCATTATCCTGTGGTGTTTATATAGTGAACCTGATAACTATTTTTCAATTAGCTTCATCAGAAATGTCCGCTCTGGATTATTGTAAAAGGAAAATTTAGCAGTGGTTGGAATTAGTGCCACAACACTATACTAAGTGGAAATGGAGAAGAAAAATCGCACTGTTTTGGGTAAAAAGGTACAGATAAAAATATGATCAGATGCCGCTTTGAAGGAATTAAAGGAGAACTATCCTTATGACTTCCCGTACCCTCCGTACTTCCCATCATTTTTTAAATTTTTAATAGTAAGCACAGAACTTTACAGCTTCCATAGACTAGGGCACTCCCTATATATGGAAAGAAACTCCCTCACCATATCCCATCTCCAGCAACGAGTATCCGCCATTTCAAAATACCGCCCGGCTGGTCACTATGTCCACTTGCAACAAAACCACGTGCAAATGCGAGCCACGCGTTTGCTCGCAGCGTTCCCGACCGCGCTCTTGCGCGCAAGCCGGAACTTCCCTTTAGACGTGCGTTCGGAAACGTGTACCTGAGTGGCTCGTTGCCCGGTGCGCGTTCAAAAACGAGGGTGTAAAACCGCCTAATGTCAAAATGTTCACAAAAAATGGATTCAAGTTTTTTAATAGTATTTTTCGTATGATTTTGAGTCCAATCGTGAACATTTTTCCAAAATACCTGACCAAGGTTGTCACAAAAACTACTACTTTTTTTTGCTTTAACCTTTAATGAGTGGACTAAATCACACGACGCACACAGCTTGATTAAAACTTTTCAAAAGTAATTGACCAAAACTTTTCAAAAATTAAACTTTTTTTCTGGAACTGCTATTATTTACAAAACTCATTTAATAATTTAATGCATTTGTGGGCACAAATATTTCAAATGTTCTGTGAAGTTTCTGGAAATCTCTAAAGTTTTCAAGTGTCGGTATTTCTTTTCTTCTTTGTTTACAAAATAATAGTACTAACTGTAAAGTAGGTAATGGTGGTAGTAACGTGTTAAGTCTTCTAATAGGAAGTGCACCGTTTAAAGTACCAGGAAGGACAATTTTTTTAAAGTTAATATTTAACATAACATGGAACTAGTTGTGTTACAGCAGTACCTATCTACTCGAATTACTTGAAATAGTTCGTTATTATGATAGTACAAGCTGAACTTAAAAATTTGGCATGTTTGAACTCAACTGCTTGTTTTCGCGACCAGTGACTGGCTATCTCTCTTGAAGATCGCCTCATTAACCCAATACATCACTCTTGTTTGTTTTCTTTTTTTCATGCAAACATTTTCGCCCCGACTGGGAATTGAACTTGATCGCATAGGTTAAGAGTTTAAAAGTCTAAACTCCAGACAACCGCAATCGTTGGTGAGAATAATCACATGCATGTCTAACAAAAGCTGTAAATACACACTTTTAATTTCTGACATTTAAAATAGTGACGACCTATAATTCAGAGTATTGTGCCCCGTCTTCACAAAAAGGTTTTTTTCTTCAAGAAAATACTTGTAACAGGTTTGGGGGAAACTACGTTCGTTCGCTGAATTTGATTTCACTTGATGGAATTCATTCAAAATTGTGCGAAACCTAATGTTTAAAAAACGTGTATTTTATTATTATTATTATTATTATTATTATTATTATTATTATTATTATTATTATTATTATTATTATTCATAGATCTAATGTTGTAAATACGATTGCAATATAAGTGAAATATATATCTTCGATTTTGAATGTGTTGGATAGATTAGAAAAAACTGATGATTTACAAATTTCGAATTTTCAAATTAAACGTAAACCATATTTATCAGCGTGCAACGTTGAATCCGAGTAAAACATTTAAAGTCAAAAAAATTCATCAATTGTTCAGAGAAAAATAGATGTTGTAGGAATGTCGTGTTAAGTATCTACCGACCGACTGTTCTGATCAGTAATTTTTCGTGGTTTCTCCTATCAACACCCGGCGAATGCCGCAGCAATACCCTAACAAACGGCCCACGGACCGCACGCAATCTTTTCTTCCTCTTCTTTGTCCTTCCTCATTCCTCACTTACACACACCTACACTTACATGCACTATACTACCACTCATGTTGGGGATGAGTCGGGAGCTTCGAGTTGGTCCCGGCTGGGTCGGTGTCCCGCTGGTGGGAGATGCCTGAATGATGACCCCCCCCCCCCCTCACCTGCCAACGTGTAGTTCGGCTCCCGGATTCCGCCATCCAGCAGGAGAGCACCGTCTCCGTCCCGCGATAAAACATGCATTACACTTGTGGGACTAATTATCTTACCGGTTGACGCGCCCGGAATTTCCAATACCAATATCAATGTCAATGTATATCTAAACCAATGGTGTTACAACAGTACTTACTATTTTCTCGAATTATTGGTAACTTTTGCAATTTTATAAAATTCAGAGGGTTCAACGAAAATGAGACTTGCCCTATGTTTAAGCTTCCTTGCTCTATCCGTAGTCGTTTTTGAGGGTTTTGTAAATTGCCTTAATTTAAAGCAGAAATTACACGAAAAATCTTAGTTACCTCAAAAATTGTACATGATATTTTTTAAAGATCTGATATTTTTAGAACAGATTTCATTGAAAGCAAAAATATCCATCTTCAACATTGTACTATTGCAATGTTATTTTTTTTAGCAATTTTCGAAAGTACAGAAGTACGCAAGTACAGAAAAATATAAAATTATGCACAATCCGGTCATATCTGACAAAACGACAAAATCTTCAATAAACCCCTTTTGCAGCGCTGACCGCTGAAAGACGTGCAGGACAAGAGACAATTAGATTCTGGATGGTACCGAAAGGGATGTGGAGCCATGCCGACTCCAGTGACGTGGTGAGCTATGCTAGGTTCCTCGGTTGCGGTTCCATTGCCCGAACAGCCCGATCGAGATGATCCCCCTGATGCTCCCTGATTCTCGATTGGGTTCAAATCGGGAGCGTTTGTTGGCCAGGGGACTACTGTAAACTCATTCCGGTGGTCTTCGAACCTCGCAAGTACACTGCGAGCTGTAAGACAGGTTGCATTGTCCTGCTAGTGAATGCCGTCTTTCTGAGGAAAAAATGATCTGCATTTAAGGGTGAACATGTTCCCCTACGATGGCTGCATTCTTCTGTTGATCCATTTATATTTCCAGAATAACGAGATCACTCAGGGAATGCAACGAAAACATTTCCCATGCCATCGAATTCCCACCTCCGGCCTGGACCCGTCCGGCAATTATTGCAGGGTGTTTGCGTTCAGTCGTTTCACGTAACGCTAACGACTTTCTGTCCAGCCAAGTGCTACGTCCCATTAGAAAAAGTAGAAGTATTAGCAGATCACTTTTCTCAATAATTCTCGTCGCATTCGGCTCTCATCACGACCACAACTCTATAAAACAATCAGCCCTCGCCCTAAATTTTAATGTTCCATACATAATAAAATTTTCCATCCCAGAAGAAATCAAGTCCCTAATAAGACACGGCAAAAGTTCTAACATTATCCTATAAAATCTCCCATCAAACACTATAACTTTCATAAACAATATATACAACTCAATTTTTGGATTAGCTTACTATTCACTGAACTGGAAGTTCTTTATTATCATTCCGAAACCCACAAAATCGCAATAATCCAGAAAGCTACAGACCGATAAGTCTCCTACCCCTACTAGCTAAATTACTGGATAAAATGATCCTTAAAAAATTAAAACACTACACAAATAACACTAAGGCTATCCCCCACCAATAGTTTAGATTCATCAACACCATTTCAACCTCCCACCAATTACTTAGGGTACGTTTCATACAGGAAGCTTTCCAGAAAAAAACATTATACAATCGTCACGTGTCGAGATCTAATCCAGGCCTTCGACAGTCTAGCACATCGGCCTCATTCACAATTAAAAATGTATTGGCACTCTCGTACATCTCAACACAATAACTAGCTTTCTATCAGACAGACCTTTTGCGGTTACCATTGTAAATTAAACATCAAACCCCAGAAACATACAAGCAGGTCTCCACCAAAGATCTCCGTTATCTCCCACACTCTTTAATCTCTCCATTGATGACATTCCTGTGGCACCAACACCAACAATGGGCAATTCTCTGACGATACCATTATATAAGGGTCCAGTTATTCATGCAACATCGTAAGAAATAAGGTACAAAGGCACATGGACAAAATTGACGAATGGTCCATGAAATGGAAACTGAAACTCAATGCCGAAAACTTTAATGCAAAAATCTTTACACTCAGAGAAATTTTCACCCTCCTCAAATCAGTAATTTACTAATTTCTTGGACGACACTCAATCAAAACATCAAATATCTATGATAAATCTTGATACAAAGCTACAATGGAAAAATCATATAAATGCAAAAACGCATGAAGCAAATATAAAGACCCTCCAAATAGAACCACTCATTAATTACAAAAGTAAAATCTCTTTAACCATTGCAATAGTCCTATACAAACATAATCCCCCTATTATGACCTATGCGTGTCCCATCTGATTAAATGCCTCAAGAACCAATTTAAATACAATCCAAATCGTTCAAAATAAATACCTCAGAACAATTACTCAAGTCCCATGATCTCCAGCAAACTCTACTCCTACATCAACCAAAACAACCACCTATCTCATTTCAACCTCAAATCCTATATTCCCGTACAAGAATTAGAAACAGGTTCCAAATTCAAGCTTCTTTGAATATACAGACCGAGTTGGAGAACAAGTAAGGCGCTTCATGAGCTCCCTTGTCCTGAGTAGTTAGCTTTAGAATTAAGCTTATCTTAGGTTAATTCAAATCGCAAAAGATACATATGTAAAATACTGTGTACTGATCTACGTAACTTGAAGTTCCAACAAAAAGAAAATGAAAAGAAGACAAATCTGCCCGATGGAGTAGAAAACGTGATTCATATGAAAAGGACACCTGTCGCCGGTCAGTGGACGTTCAGTTGCGGTATTGGCGCTCCAATTCCACCCTTCCTCGCCGCTGAACAGCAGTCAGCATTGGTGCATAAACCTCGTGAACGTTCGCTAAACAGTTGTAAAGGAGACCTTGTCGGTAGAATCTTGGTTCAGCTGGGAGGTCAGTCGCTCATGTTCAACCAATGATCATGTTCTTTTTGGACATCTGATAAATCGCCCCGTTTCTGAATTGCGACTGCTGCACAGTTTTCCGCTTCCACCCGACACACTTTATACCCGTATACTACCCCCACTGTTCATGCTGCCACCTGCCGTCTTTGAGGGGTTATTGAATATTTACGTAGAGCATAGGCAGTGGTCACATTAATGTTACTGGACTGTATACATCACCTTGCCATACCCCAAAAAAATAATATATTTTATCACAAACTAACAGAAAAATGGTTGTGATATACCGCTAATTATATCGTGTCTCACAAAACTATTCGGGCATGCGAAATTTATCAGAATATTCATGGATTAGAAATATTAAAAGGTAAAAATTAATGTAATAGAGTATATTATTATATAACTTTCATAAGCAGTGATAATATATTTAGAAAAGTTTTATAAAAATCACAATAATCATCTGATATTTTTACATTTGAATTTTTTATGCTAAAAACTTAACTCACAAAACTATTCGGACGCTTGAATAGAAAACTAAACAAATATCCACAGTAAATGGCGTTCAAACAGAAAAGCACGCAATAAATAACACAGTACGAGAGTTCAATATCTTGTAGCCATTCCCTTTCGCTATAGCACTTCCTTCAGTGTAATTGGTATAACTTTGTATCAAGTTTTTTAGTATAAAGAGGATAATTTTTTCTCCGTTCATGTTACATTCTTTTCTTTACTCGTCATTCTTGTTTGGAATGAATTGTGTATTTTCTTATCACCTTTTCAAATTTACCCCTAAAAGTTCTCTAGCAGTAAGGTCTGGTGACTAAGGGGATGGATGAAGTATTTTTGGGCAATTCTACAGCAACCATAGTTGAATAACCTGCGACTCGTGTTAGGGATTATTATACTGAAAAAAATAAAATCTATCAGAACACCAAGATTTTCAGTACTTTGTTTTAATTTTTTTAAGAACGTCAATATAGTTGAATCTGTTCATCGTTTGCTCTACGAACATAAGTTCACCGTCACCATTGACTAACATGCAGCCCCACACTATTACATTTCCTCCTCCATGCTTCAGGATGCTTAAATGTTTTCTTCTTTCAGCTCTTAATTGAGTCTCCTCTACACTCAAATTCTTCTATCGGACCAACAGATTTTCGTTTTCGATTTGTCAACGATGATTACTCTATTCCACCAATCTTCATCTTCTTCGGTATGTATTTAACAAACCCCTGTCTTTTCCGACGGTTCGCTTTACTTATAACTTACTTTCTTCTGGCAACAGGGCTATGGAAAGTGGACCTCCTTAGTACCCTTCGCGCGGTTTCGGGAGTTAGTTTCTTACCTATGACAATTTCGAACTGTGGAGTAATTATTGGTGCACTAATACTGGGATCCTTCTTTATTATTCTTACTAGGAGATCCTCTTCTCGATCAAAAAAATGTTTTCGGGCGTCCTCCTTCGGGTTGCAGTGCAATCCTTTCTTCCTTGATGTAGCATTAGATTATGACACTCACTGTGCTCTTTTTAAAATCGGATTTTGCATTTTTTCGGTATGATTCGCCTTTTGCATGATTGTAAATAACCAGCTGACATTGCTCAAAAGTGGTTTTCTTTCCTCTGCATCTCATTTTGCTTAAGGTAGTATGTTCGTTAAATCGACCGCGGTGAAGTACCTCCAAACATTACTTTAAATAAAAGCAAAATCTGTGTTCATCAAGATGATAAGAAACAAATTTTTGTCTAATTTTTTAATAAAAGAAGTTTATACAAGTAAAGGCTCTCATGAAAAAACTTTCGTGGGCATAGGTTTTTTTAAGTTATAGAATAATTGATATGGTGATAGTACTTTTTTCTATTATTCAATATGCAGTAAAGTTTCCTAGGAATCGGACGGTATTAAATGTAACGTACCTCACCGGGCATTCTGAGAAGTAGTTGATAAAAAAAACTGCTATATAATTCAACTCAACCAGAAATACTGGCTCTCGGCCTTGGAGTTATGCTTTACAAATCGTGCTATGTCACCACTGTTTCTCTTTGGCTCCGAGATAAAATCACGTTGACTTAAAATTTTGTACCACACACAAACTCAAACTGTTTGACGATAATCCATTTTCAATGAAAATAATGTGGACTAATTTTCAACGCAGAAAGGAAGAAAAGAACGGGCGCCGAAATCAACCTAACCTATATTAAGTATCGCCAAATTGTGAAAATAAAAAGTATTGCGAAATACTAACTTTATTAGTAAAGTTTTTTTTCTAAATCAACTATCCAATTCGTCTTTCAACTGTTTAAAAATAATTATTTAAAAACTCCTTTCAAGTTTACAAGTAGCTATTGTCTATTGTCTATGGTCTCTTGTATTGAATTGAATTAATGCCTTATTTTACGTGGCGAGACTCAAGCCATGAAGCCTGCTCTTCCGTCTGACCACGCAAATTTCGATACGCTCCTTTCACCAACTAGCAGAGAAAGGAAGTGTTTCTTGGGCGAGAAACAGGCGATTTCAATTCAGCTCAGAGGCGTCATTTAGGCTTGAGGATCTTTTACATGCAAGTAAATCTACTAACATGGGACAGCGGCTTGACTTCCCCTCCGAAGGAAGGCGTACGAAGGATTTTTTCGCCCCTAAAAATCCACGGCTTCGATCGGGTTTGAACGCGCCAACTTGGGTACAACAGTATACCCAACAGTCAGTACAACAACTAGTCAGTACAACAGTACTAACCGTTACAGCATTGCCGCGCGCATCTGGCCTCTGGCCTACTAGTTAGTTACTATTTTGTTAGTAATGCAGAAAATAAAATCTTCGGTTCATTTACGGTTGCAAATAAGTTTTCTATAACTCGGGAACGAAAATGTCAATTTTTTTCAAATTTCGCTACTGTCACGCTTTTTTCAAAATATTATTATTATTATTATTATTATTATTATTATTATTATTATTATTATTATTATTATTATTATTGTTGTTATTGTTATTATTGTTATTATTGTTATTATTGTTATTATTGTTATTATTGTTATTATTGTTATTGTTATTATTGTTATTATTGTTATTATTGTTATTATTGTTATTATTATTATTATTAGTATTAGTAGTAGTAGTAGTAGTAGTAGTAGTAGTAGTAGTAGTAGTAGTAGTAGTAGTAGTAGTAGTAGTAGTAGTAGTAGTAGTAGTAGTAGTAGTAGTAGTAGTAGTAGTAGTAGTAGTAGTAGTAGTAGTAGTAGTAGTAGTAGTAGTAGTAGTAGTAGTAGTAGTAGTAGTAGTAGTAGTAGTAGTAGTAGTAGTAGTAGTAGTAGTAGTAGTAGTAGTAGTAGTAGTAGTAGTAGTAGTAGTAGTAGTAGTAGTAGTAGTAGTAGTAGTAGTAGTAGTAGTAGTAGTAGTAGTAGTAGTAGTAGTAGTAGTAGTAGTAGTAGTAGTAGTAGTAGTAGTAGTAGTAGTAGTAGTAGTAGTAGTAGTAGTAGTAGTAGTAGTAGTAGTAGTAGTAGTAGTAGTAGTAGTAGTAGTAGTAGTAGTAGTAGTAGTAGTAGTAGTAGTAGTAGTAGTAGTAGTAGTAGTAGTAGTAGTAGTAGTAGTAGTAGTAGTAGTAGTAGTAGTAGTAGTAGTAGTAGTAGTAGTAGTAGTAGTAGTAGTAGTAGTAGTAGTAGTAGTAGTAGTAGTAGTAGTAGTAGTAGTAGTAGTAGTAGTAGTAGTAGTAGTAGTAGTAGTAGTAGTAGTAGTAGTAGTAGTAGTAGTAGTAGTAGTAGTAGTAGTAGTAGTAGTAGTAGTAGTAGTAGTAGTAGTAGTAGTAGTAGTAGTAGTAGTAGTAGTAGTAGTAGTAGTAGTAGTAGTAGTAGTAGTAGTAGTAGTAGTAGTAGTAGTAGTAGTAGTAGTAGTAGTAGTAGTAGTAGTAGTAGTAGTAGTAGTAGTAGTAGTAGTAGTAGTAGTAGTAGTAGTAGTAGTAGTAGTAGTAGTAGTAGTAGTAGTAGTAGTAGTAGTAGTAGTAGTAGTAGTAGTAGTAGTAGTAGTAGTAGTAGTAGTAGTAGTAGTAGTAGTAGTAGTAGTAGTAGTAGTAGTAGTAGTAGTAGTAGTAGTAGTAGTAGTAGTAGTAGTAGTAGTAGTAGTAGTAGTAGTAGTAGTAGTAGTAGTAGTAGTAGTAGTAGTAGTAGTAGTAGTAGTAGTAGTAGTAGTAGTAGTAGTAGTAGTAGTAGTAGTAGTAGTAGTAGTAGTAGTAGTAGTAGTAGTAGTAGTAGTAGTAGTAGTAGTAGTAGTAGTAGTAGTAGTAGTAGTAGTAGTAGTAGTAGTAGTAGTAGTAGTAGTAGTAGTAGTAGTAGTAGTAGTAGTAGTAGTAGTAGTAGTAGTAGTAGTAGTAGTAGTAGTAGTAGTAGTAGTAGTAGTAGTAGTAGTAGTAGTAGTAGTAGTAGTAGTAGTAGTAGTAGTAGTAGTAGTAGTAGTAGTAGTAGTAGTAGTAGTAGTAGTAGTAGTAGTAGTAGTAGTAGTAGTAGTAGTAGTAGTAGTAGTAGTAGTAGTAGTAGTAGTAGTAGTAGTAGTAGTAGTAGTAGTAGTAGTAGTAGTAGTAGTAGTAGTAGTAGTAGTAGTAGTAGTAGTAGTAGTAGTAGTAGTAGTAGTAGTAGTAGTAGTAGTAGTAGTAGTAGTAGTAGTAGTAGTAGTAGTAGTAGTAGTAGTAGTAGTAGTAGTAGTAGTAGTAGTAGTAGTAGTAGTAGTAGTAGTAGTAGTAGTAGTAGTAGTAGTAGTAGTAGTAGTAGTAGTAGTAGTAGTAGTAGTAGTAGTAGTAGTAGTAGTAGTAGTAGTAGTAGTAGTAGTAGTAGTAGTAGTAGTAGTAGTAGTAGTAGTAGTAGTAGTAGTAGTAGTAGTAGTAGTAGTAGTAGTAGTAGTAGTAGTAGTAGTAGTAGTAGTAGTAGTAGTAGTAGTAGTAGTAGTAGTAGTAGTAGTAGTAGTAGTAGTAGTAGTAGTAGTAGTAGTAGTAGTAGTAGTAGTAGTAGTAGTAGTAGTAGTAGTAGTAGTAGTAGTAGTAGTAGTAGTAGTAGTAGTAGTAGTAGTAGTAGTAGTAGTAGTAGTAGTAGTAGTAGTAGTAGTAGTAGTAGTAGTAGTAGTAGTAGTAGTAGTAGTAGTAGTAGTAGTAGTAGTAGTAGTAGTAGTAGTAGTAGTAGTAGTAGTAGTAGTAGTAGTAGTAGTAGTAGTAGTAGTAGTAGTAGTAGTAGTAGTAGTAGTAGTAGTAGTAGTAGTAGTAGTAGTAGTAGTAGTAGTAGTAGTAGTAGTAGTAGTAGTAGTAGTAGTAGTAGTAGTAGTAGTAGTAGTAGTAGTAGTAGTAGTAGTAGTAGTAGTAGTAGTAGTAGTAGTAGTAGTAGTAGTAGTAGTAGTAGTAGTAGTAGTAGTAGTAGTAGTAGTAGTAGTAGTAGTAGTAGTAGTAGTAGTAGTAGTAGTAGTAGTAGTAGTAGTAGTAGTAGTAGTAGTAGTAGTAGTAGTAGTAGTAGTAGTAGTAGTAGTAGTAGTAGTAGTAGTAGTAGTAGTAGTAGTAGTAGTAGTAGTAGTAGTAGTAGTAGTAGTAGTAGTAGTAGTAGTAGTAGTAGTAGTAGTAGTAGTAGTAGTAGTAGTAGTAGTAGTAGTAGTAGTAGTAGTAGTAGTAGTAGTAGTAGTAGTAGTAGTAGTAGTAGTAGTAGTAGTAGTAGTAGTAGTAGTAGTAGTAGTAGTAGTAGTAGTAGTAGTAGTAGTAGTAGTAGTAGTAGTAGTAGTAGTAGTAGTAGTAGTAGTAGTAGTAGTAGTAGTAGTAGTAGTAGTAGTAGTAGTAGTAGTAGTAGTAGTAGTAGTAGTAGTAGTAGTAGTAGTAGTAGTAGTAGTAGTAGTAGTAGTAGTAGTAGTAGTAGTAGTAGTAGTAGTAGTAGTAGTAGTAGTAGTAGTAGTAGTAGTAGTAGTAGTAGTAGTAGTAGTAGTAGTAGTAGTAGTAGTAGTAGTAGTAGTAGTAGTAGTAGTAGTAGTAGTAGTAGTAGTAGTAGTAGTAGTAGTAGTAGTAGTAGTAGTAGTAGTAGTAGTAGTAGTAGTAGTAGTAGTAGTAGTAGTAGTAGTAGTAGTAGTAGTAGTAGTAGTAGTAGTAGTAGTAGTAGTAGTAGTAGTAGTAGTAGTAGTAGTAGTAGTAGTAGTAGTAGTAGTAGTAGTAGTAGTAGTAGTAGTAGTAGTAGTAGTAGTAGTAGTAGTAGTAGTAGTAGTAGTAGTAGTAGTAGTAGTAGTAGTAGTAGTAGTAGTAGTAGTAGTAGTAGTAGTAGTAGTAGTAGTAGTAGTAGTAGTAGTAGTAGTAGTAGTAGTAGTAGTAGTAGTAGTAGTAGTAGTAGTAGTAGTAGTAGTAGTAGTAGTAGTAGTAGTAGTAGTAGTAGTAGTAGTAGTAGTAGTAGTAGTAGTAGTAGTAGTAGTAGTAGTAGTAGTAGTAGTAGTAGTAGTAGTAGTAGTAGTAGTAGTAGTAGTAGTAGTAGTAGTAGTAGTAGTAGTAGTAGTAGTAGTAGTAGTAGTAGTAGTAGTAGTAGTAGTAGTAGTAGTAGTAGTAGTAGTAGTAGTAGTAGTAGTAGTAGTAGTAGTAGTAGTAGTAGTAGTAGTAGTAGTAGTAGTAGTAGTAGTAGTAGTAGTAGTAGTAGTAGTAGTAGTAGTAGTAGTAGTAGTAGTAGTAGTAGTAGTAGTAGTAGTAGTAGTAGTAGTAGTAGTAGTAGTAGTAGTAGTAGTAGTAGTAGTAGTAGTAGTAGTAGTAGTAGTAGTAGTAGTAGTAGTAGTAGTAGTAGTAGTAGTAGTAGTAGTAGTAGTAGTAGTAGTAGTAGTAGTAGTAGTAGTAGTAGTAGTAGTAGTAGTAGTAGTAGTAGTAGTAGTAGTAGTAGTAGTAGTAGTAGTAGTAGTAGTAGTAGTAGTAGTAGTAGTAGTAGTAGTAGTAGTAGTAGTAGTAGTAGTAGTAGTAGTAGTAGTAGTAGTAGTAGTAGTAGTAGTAGTAGTAGTAGTAGTAGTAGTAGTAGTAGTAGTAGTAGTAGTAGTAGTAGTAGTAGTAGTAGTAGTAGTAGTAGTAGTAGTAGTAGTAGTAGTAGTAGTAGTAGTAGTAGTAGTAGTAGTAGTAGTAGTAGTAGTAGTAGTAGTAGTAGTAGTAGTAGTAGTAGTAGTAGTAGTAGTAGTAGTAGTAGTAGTAGTAGTAGTAGTAGTAGTAGTAGTAGTAGTAGTAGTAGTAGTAGTAGTAGTAGTAGTAGTAGTAGTAGTAGTAGTAGTAGTAGTAGTAGTAGTAGTAGTAGTAGTAGTAGTAGTAGTAGTAGTAGTAGTAGTAGTAGTAGTAGTAGTAGTAGTAGTAGTAGTAGTAGTAGTAGTAGTAGTAGTAGTAGTAGTAGTAGTAGTAGTAGTAGTAGTAGTAGTAGTAGTAGTAGTAGTAGTAGTAGTAGTAGTAGTAGTAGTAGTAGTAGTAGTAGTAGTAGTAGTAGTAGTAGTAGTAGTAGTAGTAGTAGTAGTAGTAGTAGTAGTAGTAGTAGTAGTAGTAGTAGTAGTAGTAGTAGTAGTAGTAGTAGTAGTAGTAGTAGTAGTAGTAGTAGTAGTAGTAGTAGTAGTAGTAGTAGTAGTAGTAGTAGTAGTAGTAGTAGTAGTAGTAGTAGTAGTAGTAGTAGTAGTAGTAGTAGTAGTAGTAGTAGTAGTAGTAGTAGTAGTAGTAGTAGTAGTAGTAGTAGTAGTAGTAGTAGTAGTAGTAGTAGTAGTAGTAGTAGTAGTAGTAGTAGTAGTAGTAGTAGTAGTAGTAGTAGTAGTAGTAGTAGTAGTAGTAGTAGTAGTAGTAGTAGTAGTAGTAGTAGTAGTAGTAGTAGTAGTAGTAGTAGTAGTAGTAGTAGTAGTAGTAGTAGTAGTAGTAGTAGTAGTAGTAGTAGTAGTAGTAGTAGTAGTAGTAGTAGTAGTAGTAGTAGTAGTAGTAGTAGTAGTAGTAGTAGTAGTAGTAGTAGTAGTAGTAGTAGTAGTAGTAGTAGTAGTAGTAGTAGTAGTAGTAGTAGTAGTAGTAGTAGTAGTAGTAGTAGTAGTAGTAGTAGTAGTAGTAGTAGTAGTAGTAGTAGTAGTAGTAGTAGTAGTAGTAGTAGTAGTAGTAGTAGTAGTAGTAGTAGTAGTAGTAGTAGTAGTAGTAGTAGTAGTAGTAGTAGTAGTAGTAGTAGTAGTAGTAGTAGTAGTAGTAGTAGTAGTAGTAGTAGTAGTAGTAGTAGTAGTAGTAGTAGTAGTAGTAGTAGTAGTAGTAGTAGTAGTAGTAGTAGTAGTAGTAGTAGTAGTAGTAGTAGTAGTAGTAGTAGTAGTAGTAGTAGTAGTAGTAGTAGTAGTAGTAGTAGTAGTA
The DNA here is from genome assembly GCA_038098605.1 of Gryllus longicercus. NCBI lineage: Eukaryota > Metazoa > Arthropoda > Insecta > Orthoptera > Gryllidae > Gryllus > Gryllus longicercus. Next base: position 707,530 of record JAZDUA010000258.1, on the reverse strand, counting down.
GTAGTAGTAGTAGTAGTAGTAGTAGTAGTAGTAGTAGTAGTAGTAGTAGTAGTAGTAGTAGTAGTAGTAGTAGTAGTAGTAGTAGTAGTAGTAGTAGTAGTAGTAGTAGTAGTAGTAGTAGTAGTAGTAGTAGTAGTAGTAGTAGTAGTAGTAGTAGTAGTAGTAGTAGTAGTAGTAGTAGTAGTAGTAGTAGTAGTAGTAGTAGTAGTAGTAGTAGTAGTAGTAGTAGTAGTAGTAGTAGTAGTAGTAGTAGTAGTAGTAGTAGTAGTAGTAGTAGTAGTAGTAGTAGTAGTAGTAGTAGTAGTAGTAGTAGTAGTAGTAGTAGTAGTAGTAGTAGTAGTAGTAGTAGTAGTAGTAGTAGTAGTAGTAGTAGTAGTAGTAGTAGTAGTAGTAGTAGTAGTAGTAGTAGTAGTAGTAGTAGTAGTAGTAGTAGTAGTAGTAGTAGTAGTAGTAGTAGTAGTAGTAGTAGTAGTAGTAGTAGTAGTAGTAGTAGTAGTAGTAGTAGTAGTAGTAGTAGTAGTAGTAGTAGTAGTAGTAGTAGTAGTAGTAGTAGTAGTAGTAGTAGTAGTAGTAGTAGTAGTAGTAGTAGTAGTAGTAGTAGTAGTAGTAGTAGTAGTAGTAGTAGTAGTAGTAGTAGTAGTAGTAGTAGTAGTAGTAGTAGTAGTAGTAGTAGTAGTAGTAGTAGTAGTAGTAGTAGTAGTAGTAGTAGTAGTAGTAGTAGTAGTAGTAGTAGTAGTAGTAGTAGTAGTAGTAGTAGTAGTAGTAGTAGTAGTAGTAGTAGTAGTAGTAGTAGTAGTAGTAGTAGTAGTAGTAGTAGTATTTTAAATTTGTTTTTCACTTTTATTCATTTTTCAACTATTTATAGCTAAAATGATGGGAAGGGATTCTGGAACTCAAGAAAATGTGCGCAGATTATCTTCTCCCCCATACGTCACATAGAGTTTCTGCATACTATTTTTTCACTACATAAATGTAATCTAATCTAATCTTAGTTTTCTTATATATGTGTGTATGTTTGTTATTTTATTATAAAGAATTAAAAATTCTGTGACCTGATAGTCTCCGATCTGAAAAAAACAAAAAATTCAATTTATATGTCGGAGAAAAACAATTGTCCAAGAAACAAATTCTTAGTTTTATCACGGTTCAGTTCCTGTGGCCGTGTTTTGTGTAATGTTTTTAAAATACACTATTTATTTTCATAAATAATTAAAGTTGAAAATTGTAAAATGAATTAGTAAAATTGAATTATCTTCTGAGTCTATTGATAACATGCCTTGCATAAAGACAAAACTACATTAAATGATTACTGATGGGGCAATGCGTGAGGGCTGTGGGTGGAAAACCTATTTGTTGCCAAGCCCACACCACTTATCTGATAACTCATTCTCTTTCGACTCGAAGGAACCGCTTGATTTCAGGTCTCATCAACCTTTCTTCCTGAAACTGGGTATTTAGAGGAAGTGCTGCCATTAACGGGAAAATTATGAGTACATAGTAAATTGAATACATACAATTAAACATTAATTAGTTTAAAATTAACACGATTGATAAATGCCTTGTTATACAAGAAAGAAGCATGGTAGTTATACCATGAATACATTGGCATTAATTGACTTCGCAATTAAAAAGCTCAAGTCGTTAGATTATCTGTTGTGATTAGTACATAGATCAATTTGTGTTGCAAGTTACGTGAGTGGTTTGAAGCATGATGTTACCAGGTGAGGCCCAGCAGGTGGCCTGTATGATATAGTGCTAGAAGTTGACGCTAGATGGTGCTGAGGGCACTAGCGAGACGCTGGCAAACGGCGCGCCGCGGCGGGTAACCTTGCAATTCGCCCAAGAACAAAATGGCGAAACAGAATGAATATTCATTTCACCATTGCTTTGCATCCTAGTTGTAACTACTTACGCAGATGTTACTTGCTGCGCTACAGAGTCACAGACATCAAATATCACATTTTTTTTTACTTTCTTAGGTTACATGAACAATAAAAAATATATTAATAAATTCAGTGATAAGTAGAATCATCGGTCAATTATGAAAATATCAAGAAGAGACAAGAAGAGATTCAAAAAACGCAGAGCAACAAATGCTGTTTTAGAACTTGCGAAATAACTAAAGAAATCTCAAGAATACTCAAAATTAATGAAGATACTAGAACATTGCCTAAGAAAGGTATATAAATACCAAGAAGCAGAAGGGTCCCAGGCAAAACCAAGAAAATTTTGGGAAGACCAGGAACACGTTGGAAGAACTTCAGAAATTGTGGTTAAATAAAAGGAACAGGCGTATAGGTGTAAACCTTTAGTGTTGATGATGATGATAATATATAATTAGATAAATTATTGATGCAACATTAAAATATGTTCTTAGGTCATTTACTTCACCTTCCCTTTTCCGATGTAGGGTAGTCAAAGAATCTGATTATGAGTGGAGTGCGGCATTAATTTGTTCATAAATTACCTCCAACTACTTCCAAAACACCTAGGATACCAATATTGGAATCCACTCGCCATTTCGCCACGTTCGTGTGCAATTCGTATTTTTTTCTAGTTTCACTTCGGTTTGTGCATATTGAGTTGGAGGATGCCCAGGGTCAATTTAATGCAGCTATCGGCAATTAACTCGGAACAGACTGCTGTTCGCTGGGTGGTGATATTAAACTTTGTTCCGACGAAAACGCGGTGCCTTTTCTGTACGACAAAACTCGCTGCACAAACTGCAGATTATTCATTTGGAAAAGGTTCATGCCAGAAAAGCAACACGGGAAGTCAGGAAAGAGACGGTTCAGAGCGGTCGACACGATGAAAACTCTATTTTTACTTTCCCATATGCGTACGTGTGTACGTAGTATAAGGAAAGTTACGTGATGCTGCGGAAAATCGATTTCGAGATTTGAACGGAAATACGCGTATGGGCGTCCCCTGATACCGAAAAAGTGTTTTCTTTTTTTTTTCAAAACGTCCGTCCGTCTGGTTTCTATGAACACTACTAGCGAAAGAAAAATCTTCAAACTTTAAGGGTACTTTACATGTAGACATCCGGACATTTTCAAAATTTCCTCAAAAACGGCTCCAAATTTTTCTTTAAATTTCTTGTAAGAATAGTGTAACATACTTATAAACGGTCCGATTTTCACGGTTAACTCTGAATTTTCGAAAATTTCAAAGTTTCAAATTTTTCTGGTGTCTTCTTACAACTACAAATTTAAAATATAGATTTTTACATCAAATAAAATTTGTTCTCCATAGTTATTTCTTTCTTTAAAGTCATGTACATTGTTTTGAAAATATTAGTAGTTTTCTCGCAATATTGCGAGCAATTAGTGCAATTTTATAAAAATTAAAAAAATATTTTCTCAAAAACGGCTCCAATTGTTTCTTCAAACATTTCGGATGGATAGTGTTAATTGCACTATTTAATATGACGTAAAGTTCATTTTGCGGTGTTTTTGTTTTTTAAAAAAATTACACTAATGTAAATTTTTTAAAGATCTCTCACGCCGTTGATTTGCACACATTCAGCAATTTGTAAACAGTATTGTACTGGTGATGTAAAGTACTTCAAATTACTTCAAATTAAGTTTTTCGAAAACTCAAAAATGTTTTGTGACAATAAGCTTCAAATTTCGAATTTACAGTAGCGCTTAAACGCCAGTTTTTTAAAAACTGCTCCAAATGTTTCAAAGAAAATTGTCATTATGACTAGGTTTTATTGTTCTTTAATAATCTTAAAAATTATATTTGCGCTCTACAATTAGAAAACCGAAAAATTAAGAAAATGTTAAAAAATATTCTTTGGGCGGCGATAGATGGCAGTTCGCAGGAGTATGTGGCAAGTCCGAGTACCTAGCTGAGGCCAAAGGAAATAGAAAACTAATACGGGAAAGTCTGTGCCATCCTGTAGCACCACTAGTTAAAAAATATGATAAAGTGCAATATTTATTTATATTTTGAAATAACCATATATTTATTACAATTAATACATTGCACAATTAATAGATAAATTATATTAAATTCTGGTTAACTTGGTACCGATAGTTCCTTCATTCCGTGAAAAATTACTATTAAAAAATTAAACTATTACTATTAAAAAATTTTTGGAATTGTGTTTATGAACATTCTGGATTTTTTTAGACGATTGGTAAAGTTTAATGTAGGTAATATTTCTTTCTATAATAATAATTAATACAAATTTCTAAAATAAATATTTAAAAGGCCAACAGTTTATAAAAATATACGGAAGGATTCATTTCTACAGTAGTGCTCAAAGAAACCGCATCAGCTTTTATTTAGTTTTCAGCCATTGTCTTTAAAAAAATTTAAAGGGTTTATATGTATTTTATGTCTCTATAAATACATGTAAATACAGTAAATATCATAAATGAGTAAGAACAAATATTGTATTTTATACGTCAAAATGATTGCTGCATCACTAACCAGGTAGATTTTACGCATGCTATTTGAGGGTTAATTTGAAGTATTCCCTTCACAATTTCTTTTAAGCAAACTACACAGAGATATATAATTTTAATATTGTTTAGTATTACCATCAGTATGAGTTTGCAATGTCTCATATCACAGTAAGTGATCAAAATTGCCCGAAGTGCTGGCATTTCCTCCCAAGCGGCCCGAACGTCTCGCGAATGGTCGACGACCAGCGCCCCAGCGGCCACCCTCCAGCGGGCTTTGTTTATACCATACACCACTATATTCTTATACTCATTTTTGTTTTTTCCTTAAACTTAAAATCTATGCTAAATTATTTGACATAACTTCATCTTCTGAGAATTTAAAAATAAATTTTTTTGAATCTTGTCTTGACTGATATGTGTCATTCCATTCTTATTCCGTGTCAGTCAACATTGCTCCTGTACTCACCTTCGTCCTTTCTGATCCATGCCTCATTTTCCAAAATATGTACTGAAATATATAATCTTACTTGACCCTAGTTTCATATACTTGGTTCACACTACCTCCTTATTATACTTTTAAATAAAAAAAAAATTCTCATTTCACACACCTACGCCTTAACACGACCATCTTTCACCAGTGTTCCACCACGTCTTTGTTTTACTACCAACAACATTTGCTTTGAACTATCTCCTCCTCTGCACAGATGATTCCCAAAAGTGTTCTTGTTCACCATCCTGCGCAGATATATTCAATTGTCATCCCGTCTTTGTGTTTTAATTGACTTTATCTCTAGTGCCCCTAAATACATGGCCAAGCAGGTATTTAACTCTATGCCTGTAATTCTTTTACACTGAAATCACTTAATATGTATTCCAATTTCGATAAAATATTGTCTCGCTCTTTTATCACACTTGTAGTAGTATCTACAATGTTTCCTTATTTATTTTTGTTAAATTAACTCTTGAGAACTACACTGCATTTCACTTTTATTTAAAACAAAATACATATACATAAACTCTTATTGAACGTCTTTGACGGTCTTTTACAAACACTACATTGCTGCACACTAAGACAAAAGGACGAATGCATATGATCATTCGTTTACATACCAAAAAACAGATGACGACAGTATCGGCGCGTTCACAAACCTCAATCTCTCAATATATAGTACATTTCCAATAATATACTAGACGCAGATGGCGACACTGTCGACATGTTCACAAACTTCAACCTTACAATATAAATGTATATTTCCAACAATTTTATTCACAACAGCACTTATAAGTTCTATCCGTGGCTCATTTGTTGTTCATTTGTCATGTGTGAATTAGCATTTCATGCTGATCCATTGAGACTCTTGCAGTAACATTGTTGTCATTCAGTTTTTTTACCTCTTACAATGAATGACATCCTTTTGCCAACAAAAAGTATCATTATATGCACACAAATCTTCATTCATCTTCGGAATTTTGCTTTTAAAAAAATTCTTCATTTGAGGTCAATGTTTTTGGAAAAGAAAATTTTAGAAGCAATAAAGTAACTAAACAAGTTTCCAATATCAAAATATTTAATTTTGAAATTTATTTGCCTGACTGGCGGAACAAAAACACTAAATTGAATTCAGAAGATATGAAGTAAATGCTTAGAAAAAATGAATAAGTCTACAAACCATTTGGTCACTAGCTTATTCATGATCCACATTTAAACAACTTTAGAGATGTAATTCCCCCCCTCCTTTTTTAGGGTAATGCTTGTTTCTTTTTGTAATTTGGTTGCTACCAATTATCAATTTTCCAAGAGGCGCTAGACCTACACTTTATCACAGAATAGACACAACAATAGGGTGATACTCTTAACATGCTGACTCTGCAAAATATACATGAAATAAGAATCAATAAAATTCTACAGCATTGTCATTTTCACAATTATGGTAGATTGTTCAAATTAGACTCCTGGTCAGCGAATAGTATAATAATAGTAATTATAATATAATAATAATATTAATAATATTATAATAATATAATAATAATGTACATCAGAGAATATTATAATATCAAATGTTAGGGGAATTACATTTAACAGAAACCACCCTTATTTGTAGATATTAAAAAAGGTTATTTTTTTCCAGAACATGCCTCTAATGCCATGGGTTATGAATAATGTTTTAGGAACTTTTGAGAAATGAGAAAGTGATCTATATGGTTTACTATTTTCTGTAGAGGAGTTGCTTAGTTCTTTAAAAAAATAAATGTGGCATTTGGTACATATTCCATTCCCCAACAAACTCAAACCATAAACCACTTCAAACTTATTGCACCCACTCTACTTGTGAGTTAGAAAAACTTCATCAATTTACGATTTCCAAAAACAAATGTTACACTAATTGTTAATATAAATTATCTTAACTTGTATTTATTTATTAATGTTAGCCATTTAAAAACTCCATTATCCAATGTTAACAGTCTTATCAAATCAATTAATTCTAAAAAAAAAACAATTCGCTCTAAACATTTTTTTGTGATTTTTCTCCTGGAAAGGTATATAACTCTTAAGAAAGATCAAATATGAATTTTAGAACAAAAACAAAAAAATTGTTCTGGGTGTAAATTAATAATGTTAGAGAATAAAATGAACCAAAGACAAGTGCAAATTGATTTGCAGTGGAAATGAATGGTAGGTATTGAAATCATAAGATTGACGCTGATGAAGCAAAATATCAATAACTAACATTATTAAGTGGTATTTATTTATGAATGTGCAAATACAATATGGAATCTGGTGTGTTAACAAATCTATTAGGTCTAATCTATAAAGTCAAAGGTCTATCTGTAGCTTGAAACTGATCCACTGTGATTCATCAAACATTAATTTGCATCTCACAGAATCATTTTGGAGATCGCAATTCTATTAGAAATTCAATGAGTGCAGTCCACAATGTCCACAATCTCCATTGTATTCTATTGTTGCCTACATTAAAATTTTTAGTGTAAATAAATCCTTCCAGTAAAAGACAGATGATCCAAACAATTCTGAAAGCAGATCCAGAGAATTCTGAAGCAGCCATAATAATGGAATCAGAAGATGACTTGCAAATTGCAGCACATGAACTGTATAAAATAGTACAAAAATAGAACATGGAAATTTCCTCAAACAAGATAAAAGCAATGGCATATCAAGGAAAAGAAATGAGAACAGTCAAAATTGTAAAATGGGAAAATAATGAAACAAGTATCTAAATTTAAGGATTTGTGCAACCTCGTTGGACAGAGATCAGAAGACATGGAAAACTAACTTCAGAAATACAACAGGATGATCAAATGAATCAAAAGATATTTTGGAAGAGATATGACTAAAGAGATTAAACTAAGAATCCACTTGATATTAAATCAATCCTCATGTATGGTTCGGATGTCTAGACAATGAAAAGTAGTAGGCAGCAAAGACTAGTGACAATGCAAATAAGATTTGTTCGTCATCTTGCAGGAGTGACACTTAAGGCTAGGCAAAGGAATAAAGACAACAAGAAGAATAAGAGTAATAATAATAATAAGAATAAGAATAATAATAAGAAGAATAACAAGAATAAGAATAATAAGAAGGATAAGAAGGATAAGAAGAATAAGAAGGATAAGAAGAATAAGAAGAATAAGGAGGATAAGAAGGATAAGAAGGATAAGAAGGATAAGAAGGATAAGAAGGATAAGGAGGATAAGGAGGATAAGGAGGATAAGGAGGATAAGGAGGATAAGGAGGATAAGGAGGATAAGGAGGATAAGAAGGGTAAGAAGGATAAGAAGGATAAGAAGGATAAGAAAGGATAAGGAGGATAAGAAGGATAAGAAGGATAAGAAGAATAAGGATAAGAAGGATAAGAAGAATAAGGAGGATAAGGAGGATAAGGAGGATAAGGAGGATAAGGAGGATAAGAAGGATAAGGAGGATAAGGAGGATAAGGAGGATAAGAAGGAATAAGAAGGAATAAGAAGGAATAAGAAGGAATAAGAAGGAATAAGAAGGAATAAGAAGGAATAAGAAGGAATAAGAAGGAATAAGAAGGAATAAGAAGGAATAAGAAGGAATAAGAAGGAATAAGAAGGAATAAGAAGGAATAAGAAGGAATAAGAAGAATGGCAGTGTTTCTCTAACAATTATATCAGGGTCTGTAAACAGACCACGTGAGGCAAAAAACAACAACAAAGAACAAGGGCATTGGTGGACGGTTAATACTTTGACTGTTGTAAGGGTGTATTCAAAAAATTCTTTTTCTCATAATGGCATCTTCAAAGTTATTTTAAATAAACAGAAAAAGAAGAAAATAAGAAGTAATCAAGAGTTGCATTTAATAAAGTGAACAGTTAATAAAGAAGAAAGGAAAAAAAAGATCTGAGTAATCGGAAGACCTATTGGGGTCATTCCCATTAAAGTGATACTAGGATTGATGTTATTTTGATTTATACGTTTATTAGAACAATATCTCCCAAAACTTAGCATGTTGCCTCTTCAGGTTTAGTACAGAATGGTTCCAAGAAAAGTTTTTTCTAAATGTCCACAAATGTACAAAAATTTCAAACTTTATCAAACAAAGATATTCCCTGTTTAAAAGTTACAGTTCTTTGAAAGAATGGTTCCAAGAAAAGTTTTTTCTAAATGTCCACAAATGTACAAAAATTTCAAACTTTATCAAACAAAGATATTCCCTGTTTAAAAGTTACAGTTCTTTGAACAATTTCATTATGCAGAACTGTAACTGTTAAACTGAAATTGTGATGTTTGATAAACTAAAAATAAAATTGTGCTTTTATTGATATATTGAAGAAAACCTTTCTTTGCAACTATTCTGCGCTGAACCTGAAGAGGCAAGTTTAGCATTTTGCTAAGCTAAAGTTCTTTTTGAAATAAATGTAAAAATCAAAATAACATCAATCCTGGATTCACTTTAGGTACTGTGAGTTACTACAATAGGTACAGTATTCCAATTATTCAAATATCTCAAGGAATTTTTTAGGAATCTATGTTTTACCACAAATTTTTTTTTGTACATTGAATTATTATTGAACAAACTTACATACCCTTCAGGTTTTGAATGAATGTGCCAAATTTTTCAACTGTAGTCAGTCATCTATCAGTTGTATTACGTTTGCACCAATTTCTTGTCATTTAGTAAAACATGACTATATAAATTGGTATTCCAATTAAAGAGAGATTAGAAGATGAATGAATAAATAGTTTACCTGCAGTAAAAGCTCCTTTAACTGTATTTCTATAGATTTTCTAGATTTATTTTTCTGATTCATGTATACTAATAAATGTGAATTCAACATGTACCAACATCGATGCCACAAAATGTAGTTTATTAATAGATATGAAATTTTTACAGGCTTTTCTTCAGGATTATTGCAGTGTCTGTGCAATGTTTTGTAAAAATTTATACCACACAAATGCGGAAAATAAATAATTTAAATCATATGTTGGTGAATGCTCTTACAATCATTTTTTTTCGCCTCCCGCTAAGAACACTTGGTTCCTAATATATTCAGTTAGAGGCCAGTAGCACTGAAGGAAAACTGCTATCTAATTGATTCCCTCCCAATATATCCCACCAGAGGCCACTAGCGGTGCAGCAAAACTTGTACTTAATAATTTTGCTAGAGGCCAGTAGCAGAGTGTACGATACAAATTTTTTAGGATAATACCAATATACTGTGAAATAAAATGAAAGAAAATGAGAGTATTTTATTAAAATTTGAACCAATTGCATTAAAAATAATAATCTTAAATCACTGTGGTTTATATAAAATTGATCTTTTTCCTCTTTCACAAGGATTGGATACAAAGGAAGCCCAAGCAATGCTCATATTTTGCTAGTAATTTTTATGTTTCAAGTAATGTTTAGATATGTGGCTGCTATGGGATAAAGAGACTGGCTCATTGCCAAAAGATAAATTTGTGCCAATGTATGATGCTTACACTGTGAAACAGTTTACAATCACATCTGCTAAAAAATAATTACCAGAGTATCAGCATTGTAGTTTCTGTACAAAAAATTATAATTTTAGAAGTCATGAGGCTCTACTTAGAAGAGGGGGCATAATTATTATATTAAGATTCAGCATTTTTCATACAAAGAATCATTTTCAAAATCATGTAAAGTAATTATTACATTCAGATTTGAAGTAATTCTCTATGCAACGAACTAAAAGAAGTTGATTTCAAGAATGTTTTTAATGATTGAGTTATTTTTGTCAGGATTTGAATATCAACACATAGTATGTTACACATAAGAGAAGCATGTGCCACTAATATTTTCTTCTAGAGTGGAAAGAATTAGGTATTCTCTAGACATGGCATGTAAGAAGGTTTAATATTTAATTTTCTTTCATTTTTCTTTCCAAAGAATTTTTAAAACAGAGAGAAAGCAACAAACCACGATGCCTTTCAGCATAAGCAATTATGTGAGGACCTTGTCCAATTTCATGATAATTATTTAATTTTTAGGAAACTTCATGTATGTGCCAAACCCTTAAAAGAAGTAGAAAATATTTATAGCTAAGAAAAATTGTGATTTAAAATATTAAAGGTCTAGTCAAGAACTATGACACATTTGTAAGAGTAACATGGTTTTCAAGTAGTCCTTAAGATTTTAGTCGCGTAAGAGAGGTAAAAAGAATGAAAGCCATTGTATTCTTGCTGTTACAACAATTTATTTAGACGGGTGCATCACCTGTGGCTGATAGCAGTATTGTTGCTATGGCAATACTATGCTCACAAGGCATTGGCAGATAATACACACATAAGACATATAATATATATAGACAACGAACATAAATACACAGTCAACATATAAGAATCAATAATACAGACAATGAATAGATAATCATACAGACAAAATATTGAGCTACATTCACTATGCTTTTACATATATTTCTTTCAATAATTGTCATGATAAATCACCATTAAAAAAGAGAACATTGGAAAGTAATATCGCATGAACATTAATATTTTCAGTCACTGGTGTGCATATGTGTGGACAATTAACAGAAGGTATATTTGCATTTCATTTTAAGTAAATTTTTGTGTGAGAGAGCAAATTTATTTAATTGAAGTTAGAATAAGACCAATAAGGTAGATAAGAAATGCTATCTCTTATCAGGAAATATAAAACAATTGTTTACAACTTTTATGTATTCTATACTATGTGTCAACTTACAATTTTTTTCAGAGTGTTCACAAAATTAATTGTAAATAAAATGATTAACTATCTAATTCAGTTACAGAAAATAACTTAAGTTTAGAACAAACTTATCTGTGTACAAACAGCCTGCCATAAAAAATATATTTTAAATACTTTGTTTCCATATAGCTTAAAAATTAGTCCTGAGCATCATAAAAAGCCTAGTTTTTCATGATAATTCTTTCTCAAAACTACCTTTCAATAATACCAAATACCAATTTATTTATTTAAAAAGCTATACAATACTCCTTAATTTCCATCCCTTTCTAAAATATGTCCAGAAAAGTGCCAATATTCATTTACATGCCACAATAAATCTTAGTGCTAGGACAGTTATGAAAAAATATTTTTCCAGCATCACAGTAACTGATATATTCTACAAAATTATTACCTAATATACACATTAATTGCTACCAACTTTCCTAATTCACAAACGTGAATAGTTCAATTGGCCAAGGATGTAGAGTCCATTTCTTCTTACAGACAACATAAATCACAATAATGTGATACATTGTAGTATTTTTTAGTGGCATTTTAAAGATTTCTTATTAACAATACAGTTAAGTTACATTTAAAGTACTTGTGCAATTCTGGAAGAAAAAATGACTTGCAAAAGAAGACAATCGTGTAAACTACTGAAGGTGTGCTCTTTACATTTTGAGAGGTACAACTTTGTGAGAAGGTAGCAAGTAATGCAGATAATAATCAGAATGGTGTGTACTTGTGTATAATAGTCCTTAAATAAAGCACAACAAATTACATATTACATCAAAGTTTAAAATTACTTTAAAAAAATGGACTCCAGTTACCTATTTATTATATGGCACATCAATAGTTTACAGATTACAAGAGTTGAAAAACAAGAATTTATGACAGTCAGTGACATGATATGTTATATATTACACACTATTATCTTGCTTCTTTCTTTCTGAAAGTAAGTCAAGATTTTTCTACATTTCTTGGATCTGATCATAGTTGATGTATACCACAATAGTGTATACCATCATTAAAATGGAAACTTAATTAGGCAATCATTCCCTTAAAGACACACTTACTTTTTTGTAGCCTGCGTCTGCCTCCATAAATATCTATTCTATATTATAAGTATTTTACAGCATCAGATACATTTAAGCAATGGAAATGGGTAATGGCCATTGAATGCTGATCCTATCATTATATCTAGTAAAGAACTATCAAATAGTTATCACAACTTCAGACATTAAAATTACTTTCTTTTTGCTTATTTGCACAGAAATCTTCATTATATATCACACATTTATTGTTCAGAAGCTTACAAAAGTTTATATATTTAAATAAGTGCCAATGTTTCATTCGGATCATTCAACCATAGAATTCACAACACACGAATAAAAATATTACTTTACATTTAAAATAAATTAGCTAATTACATTAATCTTTTCCTTTTCCTACACAATAATGAGAGGGGAAATATTTCATATATTTCAAATATTATTTACATCATAAAATCTTCAATTAACATTGTAATTACAACAACAATACATACATATAGTACTAAACAACAAGGCAAAAATAGTCATTAATATTTTAGCAATAACTGGTTTTAAATAGTCTTAAAATCAGTTTTATTACAATATAAATATTACTACACATAAATAATTAATATCTCTATTCTTTGCAATGATAATGTGTGGAATATATTTCTAGAAGTTTAAAGAATATATGTACAGAAACTGAAATTCATGATTTTTATTCATTGAACAGTTACAGAATTGATTCAGTAACAGGATCGTAAGTTCATAAATATTGAATACAAGGATCTTAAAAACGTAAACATTCTATCATTAATTTCTACAAATATTAATGAATTGCCTGGAATTTAACTGCAGTTTTCAGATTTCCAGGAGGAGGAAAATGACTTCAATACATTTATACAAAATAGTTTTCTTTAACTTTACAATTACATGGGTAGAAATAACAAAAAAGAAATTAAAAACATTTTATACACTTGGTTTAAATGCTGTGACTAGATTATTAAAACCAACTGTGGTTACATACTTAAAATATATATAAATTATTTTTGATGATCATGCAACAGTATTACTAATAAGCAGCACCAGGATACCAAAATACTGAGGATATCATTCTAAAACAATGAATACACATTCTAACTTTTCCTTGAATCTTTGTTTTGTCGTCATCAAAAATGAAGAAAGCACAGAAAATGAACTGGAACTACTATTGCACATTAGCCCTTAGAACAGGATAAGATTATCAAGATGAATAAATATATACCTGGATCACAGTTAATACCCATTTTGCAACATCCCAACAATATTAATTACAGGTATTACTTTTAACCATCTAGCCTATGATTATTTCACACTGTCATGTTCAATTAACATTAAACAAGAAAATATTGTATATAATTGGGTCTCTGTATCAATATTTAAAGCAAATCTACAGATATGTAATGTAAGAACATCCCATTTCTAATATACACACCATTTTAGAGACTCAGAATTCAGTCAGAAATCATTCTGAATTAAGTCTCTCACTACTGAATTCGTAATGTATTTGTGGCAGATCACAGTCAATGAACGACGGATTCCAAAAGTATTAATGAATTATACAGGTACACAATAATAAGAATTATACAATCATTAATGGTCAATTGAATATTCATTCATGGATATATATTGGAGAATAATGAACATTCACTGCATTTTGTTTGCAATACAATTAGTCAGTTATTTAACATACAAGTTCAAATATAAATCTCAAAACTATATTATTATATAGTTTTGCTTTATGATAGCCTATATTTATTTATGCACATGTAACCAACCTTATCACCATATTGCTCTAACAATATGTAATTACTATTAAATAGACATTTTCAGAAGAAAATCTTGTGACACTCTCCCAGGAATTTAAATTACCACTTACTATTAACATTATACACTATAACATATCAGTAAATATTTACTGTCACATGTGAATTTATTTCTAGATATACACAAACTACTAATAACACTAAAGGGGTAGTCTAAAGGGAAACAGTACTGCAGAATATATTACTGGACAGTAAGAAATGTCTTTTATCTAATCAAGAAATGTAAAACTTTTCTCCCTGCTGAATTATTTACTTTCCCCTCCTCAAGCTGAATTATTTACCATTCTTAAAATGTTGTTCAGTGGTTCAAGTTTTTAGAATGATGCTAAGGTAAATCTCACAAGAGGAGGATTATGCAACTGAATTTATTTGTTTGTGGGTGGTGAAGTTAAAATATGAACAATAAAAGATAACTCATTTGTGCATTTAAAAAAAGAATGAACAAAGAAAAAACAATTAATGAACTTAATAATATTATGTCTATCCATTTGAGAATACCAAGTAGAAACCAAAAACTCTTCAGGTTACATTGGCAAACCCAAGCAGGAGGCAATTTTAAATTGGAAACAAACAAAAAATGGAGGAAGGGGAGGGACCGAATGTGTGTTTTTGTAGTATCGCATATATAGCCATTTGAGGATGAGAATGTAGGAATGCATTAGGTCTTGAGATATTGTAGTGTATAAAGATATCATTATAATAAAGTATATACAGGATGTTGTAGTGTATGGAGATGTAAAATTTAATATGAATTAAATATGAAGCAATAAGTTACCTTTGTCCCTAATCAAAGAAAAAAATAACGAACAGCAATATTTAGTGTAAAATTTAATTTTACAATTTTGACTTTATGCACTGTCATAAATGTCTTCAGACAGCATTTCAAAAGTGGACAAGAGCATAAGAGAGAAAATAAATTGAAAAGAACAAAATGGAAAAGAATACAAACACAAACAAAACATTCACAGAATGGTTACATTATGATAAGAAAGATTGACATGTAAAGTGTGATTTTAGATTCTGTATGAAATAAAGGAAGAAGTAAACATAGAAGATTTAAAATGTGAATGCTTAAAAGCTGGGGAGAGTTGAAGAGGAATGGGAGAAAATGCATGACAGAACAAAGCAAAATGGTTTATAAACAGAGTTATTGGGCTGATGATGTACATATTAATATAACACATTTAACACATTTAATTTATGATAAACTTTTCAGTTTTTAACTTACTAAATCTGGTAATTATAAGTAATAAAAAAATCGATTCATTTAAAGATGATGAATTAAAATAAAGAAGGTTTTCTGTATTAACTTTTCTCAATTTAATACTATATAAGGTGATATAGAGGATTTTTTAAGTAGACCAATCAACAAAATAATAATGACTAAAAGTAATTCTTGAATACATTATTGGCATAAGTGATTGATATGGGTAAAGGAATTATCAAAGGTTTGAATTGATTTTATTTTCATAAAATAAAAAGCATGAACTAAACCAAACATATGTTACCAAATGTGAATACTAATTAAATGGGTGAATAAAAATTGTTCATAAACAAATTTTTGGAGTTGGTGTTCAAAGTAAAAAGTTTAGAATTCACTTTCTGTGTGACGATTTATTTGATGTTGTTTCTGACTTCCAGTAATAGAAAACTGCATTCTGTGTTGTTAGTAAGGAATGCTACTTTTTTGATGTCAATTGTATGTCAATGATGATTTCACAGAGAAACCATTGCTATACATTTAAATTAATATTCAATACAATACAAGCTGTACAATTTCAAACTAATACACTGTTTAAACGTTCTACAGCTAAAACAGTAATTAACCCAATCGGAGCACATTAATACAGATATATTATAAAAGAGCACCTGTTGCTCTACATCCTACTTGGCTTCATTATACTTAAAAGATTACTAACCAAACTAAATATTAAATAGAAATTACAACATTAATTTACTTTCATAAGTAGCAAAGATAAGTGAACATTTTATTTTGTAAATTTTAAATTGCCATCAAATAATATTTCTCTGCAATCATTGCATATTCACAGGAATGAATTCAAATATAACTAATTTTGAAAATGTGTAGGCTTAGACATTTCTAGAAGGAGAGCAAATCATAGGTGCTCTCTTTTTCAATATCTACATTTGTATTACATAGTATAGTACCAATGTTCTTCTACGTAGCACAACGAACAACAAATCTACCAGGACAGTTATAATACATATGTAAGTAATGACAACTTCTGAATTATCTCAACACAAATGTTATAGTTGCTGCTAAATTCACTGTAACTGGGCCCCATACGTTCTCCAGTTTTCTTTTGGTTAAAAAAAAAAAAAAAAATTACCATACAATGAAATCTAAAAGAAGTTTTTGGTCAAATCTTCTGCTTCCTTTCTTGAAATGAAACATTTTCTAATATTGTTCACTTATGTACATGACATGTAAATGCATGAACAATAAGAGTTCAGAAAGTAGTTTTAGTGTTTAAAAGAGTTGTAAGAATGCCATATTTTACAAAATAGAAATTAATGTGGAATGTGAACTGATGAATAATTGCAATTTTGTTTATATTGTCCTTCTCCAAATTTACAGTCTTAATCACTTCAGATTTTCTATACTATAAAAAAATATAGTATACTTTGCAGAATGTGGTAACACTTGATTTATTAATTCAGAAGTAGGTAAGAAAGAAAACCATTAACTGATTTCTATTGTAATTTAAATGTATCAAAATATTTGACCATTGAATTCTCATTCTTTACTTTTGTTTGTGCGAAGAATGTCAAAATATTCTTAGATACATACCCATAAAACCTCTATGTACGAACTGATAAGCAGTTTAAATGTGAAAATATAATGCTTATTAATGTACATTCTCAGAATACTTTCTGAGAGTTTTACAATTTGCAAAGGAATAAAAATGGAATTGCTTGTATAAAGGTGACTAGATTCAAGACAACAGAATCACAGATCAGTTGCTCAATGTCTCATAGGTTTTTGAAAGTGCATTGAATTTATAATCGTGTAAAGGCTGGAAGAGAGATCTAAGTTATCAGCATTTAAATTATTCATGAAAATAAAATTATTTATGGAGAGGGAATTGCAACTTCAAGTTAGAATATTGTTATGAAGGGCGTAATGAAAGATACAAGCACAGTACATGTTAAAATGTATTAATTCAGAATTCGTCATATAGTTGCCTGGCTTTTGGGGAAATTTCGTTGTTGTTCAGTGAAGAAAAGCAGACAAAAATTCTACTGAATTATATGTTGGCGCATGAGCTTTGGAAATACGAGGATTAAAAAAATTGCTTAACAGAACGATATGCTCTACAAACAATAAAAATATAATGCAAATAATATACACTAATGGGGCCGACATCATGTTGAAGAATGCGACGTTCTGTAGAAGAACGTTCACGATCGACTCGACACTCAAGCACGCGTTTCGAATACCAGCTTATAGAGCTTAAGCATGGAATTTCTTAGCAGACAATAGCAAATTGCCGTTTAGACAACTTTTTTCTTTTCTTTTGAGCTGTTGCCATGTCTGAAAACTCGGCTGATAAACGGCGACAGCTAGTGGCAGACAGCCGTCCGTCCCTGTCGTTAAAACGAGGTGGCTGGCAGCGGTTCGGTCATGCGCCCGGCCCGCGACGCTGATGTACTTGCGTTCCTTCGCAGGTCGAAGCGTTGTTCCTCGATGTCTTCGGAACGCGCGTCAGCGACGGCGTGTGTCCCTCCCTTCGCCGGCGAGTGGCTTACATGTCCGCAGCCGTCTCCTCGGCAGGCTCGCCCTCGTCCGCCATTTCGCGCATCGACCCCGCCAGTGCTGATCTGGCAGTGCGCAAAAGCCTTGGAACCAGATCCGCCCCCTTTATTGCCAACATCATGAAAGCAAAATCGCGCCTCTGAACGCTTGAAATTTCCCCGATTAAGCTGTAGGATTTCTTACTTTCATATCAATAAAAATATGATTGTCTCGGTAACGTTATTTTTCTTCGTAAATATGAACGAATTTCCAAGTTTCTTTCTTCTTGTTAAGGATTTTAATCCTCGCAAACCGAACTGCGTTGTTAACTTGCGGATTCGGAGTGTCGCTTCTCAAGAATTGTCACAGTTTATCGATTTTTGTCACAGGCGGACCGTCAATGAAAGGGTTTCAGGGGGTTGCGCCATTCATGTATCGACATTCTCATGGCGCAGATGACCTATTAAACATAATTTGCTTCCTAGCAATCGAATGTTTATTCCATTTTTACGTTAATATATCACTATTATTATTCTCATCATCACAATCATAGTCACTGTCACACATTTCACCCGCCAAATATATAGTCTGTGTAAGCGTTAAATAACATGGGAATTAATTGTATCAAAGGTAATATTAGGAGTGCTTTGAAAATCTGTTAATAATTTTTTGTTACTTACGTCGGTAAACACGCTCTTAGCTCCGTAGCAACCAACCATCTAAACAGCGCTTTAAGAGCGCGTCCATAGCAACGGCCGTTAAAATGCTCGAGAGTCTATTACAATTATTTTAGAGAACTTTCGGGTTTAGGTTTTAACAGTGCTCATAAATCTTTGGGTAAATAGGTACATTTTGTCCCACTTCTCGTCATTGTCCTTTTTGTCCCATTAGGCTCATTTATCCCAGTTTGCCCACTTGGCTCATTTTGCCCCACTTTTTCCCGACGTCCATCTACCACCCGTTGATCTAATTTGTCCCCTTGCCCCAGGCTGTCCCGTCGTCCCATTGTCTCTTTACTCCTTGTCTGATTTTGTCGCATTGTCCAATTTGTTCCCATTGTCAAATTTATCCCCATTTCCCCATTTTGTCCATTTTCTCTCCTTTTCTAATTTTGTTCATTCCCCCCCCATTGTCCCATTTTGTCCTCTTACCTTCTTCGTCCTTCTTGTCCCCCTTTGTCCTTTTGGTCCATCCGCGCACTGCGATTATTTAAAACTGTACCATGACCCTGTATCAACATCCTTTGCTACAGAACATCGAGGGTAATGAGTAGGGGTCGGATTTTAATGAAATATTATTTTCTTTTCACTTCAGAACAATGCTTTTTAGTATAGACATTCATTTTATATTATGACAAAAGGAAATGGTACAATTTAAAAGACACTTCTTGGTGACAAAATATTAGCCACGTGCATTTCATGCTCATGGACAGCGCTGGCGGGAAGAGACGCCGGGCTGAACAATGGCAAACCTAGGGAGCGGAAGGGAAGGGGTGCCGTGTCGTGGGTGGCTACTTATGAACCCCGTATACCACTTGGGGAAAACTTGTGAACCACGTAGACAGGCTGGCTGAGGAAACGCGTCGGCGGAAACAGCAAGATGACGCAGTTCCGTATATGCACATTTCCAGCAATTTGTTAACACTATTGTATTTGTGAGTTTAAGTACGCAATATGACGTTAAATAAGTTTTTCGCAAGCTCAAACATTTTCTGTGAAAAAGAGCTTCAAATTCCGAATTTACACGAGCGCCTATACGCTAGTTTTTAAAGACGGCTCAATGAAAATTTCAATGAAAATTGTCCTTTAGGATGAAGTTTTACTATTCTTTAATAATCTTAAAATATTTCTTCTTTAGAATTAGGAAACTGAAAAATTAAGAAAATGTCAAAAAATGTACGTTGGGTGGCGATAGATAGCAGCAAAAAGGAATACGTGGCGAGTTCTAAAAGGTAACTGAGACCGAAGGCAATAGAAAACTAATACGGGAAAGTCTGCGCCATTCTGTAGCGCCACTAGTTCTTTTCCTTTGAGAGCATGTGTATATGGGGATTTGAGTAGTGAAGAATTCTAATTTATTTTAGGAAATGTTGGCTTTGTGCGGAGTGTTCAATAGTATGTGGCTGTGAAGCCGGGAATGGGCGCTCGGGGTGTCTGAATCCCCCCAGCTGTTTTGAATCCCGCTGTACGTTGAGATACACTATGTGATAAAAGTATCCGGACATGTGGCTGAAAATTACTTACCAGTTCGTGACGCCCTCCATCGGTCTTGCTGAAATTCAATAGGGTGTCGGCCCACCCTTGGCCTTGACAGCTTCCACTCTCACAGGCATACTTTCCCCTCTACTCCCGTGTTAATGAAACCACTGTCTGTTTCATTTGTTCTGATCGTGCGTTTTCTCCCTTCTAATTATTGTTATTGTAGTAGCGTTGTCATTGATTATTAAAATTATCTTTGTAAATAAATTTATAGTCTGCTGAGATATTTGATGCGGTGATAAGAGATATAGAATTTCAGTTGCGTACTTTGTTTTGTCGTTGTGAGAAAAACGCGAATAAAAATGTAATGTATTAGTAAACAATAAAATCTTTCGTCATCGCAAAGTTCAGTAGCTTTTAAGATTAAACAAAGACTGTATGAATTTACTTTTGTTTTATTAGTTTATTGTATGGTGAATGACCTTGTCAGAAGTAGAATCTGTAGGAAAAGTCGATCGAGTGTTATGCGGGTTGCATTGGACTTGCTGTTACAACGCTGCTTTTGTGAGACCATGTAGCACGCTCATAAGTGAAATGTAGTAGGTATTGATTATATAAAATAGAAAAATATTTTCGACTTTTCTTACGGATTTCTTAACTAATAGACGAGGAAATGCAAGATGAATGATGTGTGGCGTAATGCATGGGTGAATAGAAAGTGGAAATACGAGGTGGATTTACATTCACTCGCCAGAACTCCAAGAGAGATTGGTAGTACCAGTTGAATAAATGTGCGTCATGGAATCCTTCGTGAAATATTCACGCACACAAAAGAGATTTGAACAAAATAAATTTATTTACATCAAATGCATAAGCTTCTGTAATAGGGAAACACACACTCTACGTAATTAATATGGCCTCAAGTGTTGATATAGATCCGGATAGGCAGTAGTGTCGTGGCGGTATCGGATCGAAGGATGGCGGGTTCGAATAGCGGCTCGGGCATGGATGTATTTGTGATCGTCACTCCAACCTACATCATCGCCCTATCACTTCATTAAAGAAGGATTAATAATTCCCTGCGCGAGCAGGAGGCCCTTGCCCTTAATGGGATGTGCAGTTTGCTAAAAAAAGTGTTGGTACGTGTATACTGGTCGGCTGGTGGAGTTTTCTCGCACAGAAAAGCGAAGAACTGGTAGCAAGCCGTTGTTACGTGCACTTAAGCACCTAACAAACTTCTGCTCGCGCACGAGGCACAATTTCGTTCATCGAATGCTGCTGTTAGCGCGCGGTACATATTTTCACTTCATACCTTGATAAATAGCCACAGTTTATAACTTGTTATGCAAATTACAAGATTAATTACAATTATCGGCAATTGCCGCACTATTGAAATACACTTTAAAATAACACAGAAATGCTAAAGCCAAAACTTCCTGAAATAGGAATTTAGTTTGCTGAAAAACAATAAAACCATTACGTGGCACACAGAACGCTTCGAATCTGGAGACGGCTTCTACGAAGACGGGATTTTCTTCGGAGACAGCTTCGAATCTGATCTAACTGAAGTTTGGCTGTGGTGCGAATGCATTAGGCAAATTAAGTAAGAGGAGAAGATTGTCCAATCGAATTAACAGATGCAAAAGCTTCCAGAACTTTCGATCTGGTGACTACGGTTGATTGAAGCTCGGCGCGGGGGTTCGGACGGGTGCAGCTGAAGTTCTCAGAATTGGATGCGCAAGCCGCATGTGCGCAGGGTTATCGCTCTCACCTTCTATCCAATTCGCAGACACGCAGAGAAATGCACGATTCCAGCCTTGATAGACCAGAGGTGGTCCAGGACATCAACTGACGTCACTGCAGTACCTCTGACCAAGACATAAGTTCGAGTCCCCACGGTGGCAGGATTTTCTACACTAGTGAAATGCCTGAGTCGAGTTCAGTCGCTGTCTGGAGGAGAATTCTGGCGGCCGGTTGCTCTGATCGGTAGTCTTCCGTGGTTTCTCCGATCAATATCAGGCAAATGCCGGAGCAGTACCCTAACAAACGGGACACCGACCACGCGTGATATTTCCTTCATCTTCCTTGTTTTATCGTCACATCTTACGTACACGCACTTTATGCATTACATCGCCATACATATCAGACTGGGGAAAACCCGCAATCGGACGTGTAGGTCGGCGCCAGTTGTCGCCAATAGGCAGAGGAAGATCATCGCCACATTCCGTGATAAAAGCATGTTCCACGCTTACTTCACTAATGAACATACAGTTGACGCGAATTGAGGGGAAGGCTGCTGAGTGTAGGCGTGCTTCCACAGTACAGTCCCCCACGTCGCGAAGTTGTTTGCTTCGCTTCGAGAGGCCACACGTTGAATGATGATTAGAACTCTAATTACCATTGGCTTTGAGCACGACTCTATCGTCGAAAAATCTATTAATCTTAACTTTGGTCGTATAATAATATGAGTAGCAAATACATTTTCTAAATCTCAGGTATTTTTATGACAATAAAACATATAGACGAATGACATATTGAATTGATATTTAATACAAATAAAAATGCCACTTTTATTCACAAAGTTTCTTTAGTATGTGTTTTGTTCTTAAGATAACATGCACATCACGAAAACTGTACTCTTTTGAATTACATTAAAATTCACTTGTTCTTGATGTATCGTTATTACATTTGCTATGGCTAAATGCAAAATATAAACACTGTTCTGACACATACACTTTTCCAATAATACCCCAAAAAGAATTAAAAAACTAACTAATGCAATCAATTTTCTTGTACGGATTTTATTTTATTTAGAATGCTCAACAATTATTAGTCTTAAATATTTCACTATCTTTGACTCACGAAAAAATATGTCTTTAACAAAGGTTGCAATTATCTCTAACCATTCAATTACATGTTAAATATTCACATCTTATAATTGAGACGTTGATATGAGAAAGGTAGTAAATGCTAAACTATTTTTTTCAAGAGAAGGAGAAAACGCTTTATGAACACGTTTTTACATTTTTACTGATCGTGCTTGGAATGGGCAGCATTTACTCACTTCGTGTGTTACGTACAATATTTGAAAAATGAAACGCTGGAAATGCAACGTCCCTCTTTCTGAGGATTCAACGTAGAATCGCTTCTTTGCTAACCTCACTATGTAAGTTATTCAAACATTATGTACAAATGTTTTAGCAAAATACATGATACGAGGTGTGGCTAGAAAAAAAACGAACTGATGCTATAAAAAAAATTTATTTTCCATTATTTACAATTTGATGTTATCTCCTTCAATGTACTCTCCTCCTCGGTCTATACACCGCTCCATACGAATTTTCCACTGTTCATAGCAATGCTGCAGATCATTTTCGGTAAGTCCATACATTACTTCCGTCGCTTTTTCTTTTACTGCTTCAACACTCTCAAATCTAGTTCCTTTCAAAGCTGACTTGACTTTAGGGAAAAGAAAAAAATCACAGGGGGCCAAATCAGGTGAGTAGGGTGGATGGTCTAAGATGGGAATGTTGTGATTGGCTAAAAACGTCTTCACTGACAACGCATTGTGAGCTGGGGCATTGTCTTGGTGCAGGATCCATGTCTTTCTTTTCCACAAATCGTTCCGTTTTCTCCGTACTCGCTCACGTAGGGTAGTCAGGACGCTAATGTAGTAATGCTGATTCACTGTTTGTCCCTCTGGTACCCAATCAATGTGTACAATCCCTTTGACATCAAAAAAAAATCATCATTGCCTTGAATTTCGATTTTGACATTCGTGCTTTTTTTGTCGTGGAGAATCTGGAGATTTCCAATGCATCGATTGGCGTTTGGTTTCGGGATCGTAAGTAAAAAGCCATGATTCATCACAAGTAATAACATTTTGTAAAAAGGTGGGATCTCTTTCAATGTTTTCTAGGATGTCAGAACAAATCATTCTTCGGCGTTCCTTCTGTTCAATTGTGAGACACTTTGGAACCATTTTTGCACACACTTTGTTCATGTTGAAACTTTCATGAAGAATCTGCCGAACACTTTCCTTGTCAATTCCTGTCAACTCAGACATTGCTCTGATTGTTAAACGGCGATCTTCTCGAACAAGTTTACCGATTTTTTCAATGTTTGCATCAGTTTTTGCTGACAATGGTCTGCCAGTGCGAGCGTCATCACTTGTGTCTTCGCGGCCATCTTTAAATCGTTTAAACCACTCAAACACTTGTGTTCGCGATAAACAATCATCGCCGTAAACTTGTTGCAACATTACAAACGTTTCACTTGCAGGTTTTCCAAGTTTGAAAAGAAATTTGATGTTAACACGCTGTTCTTTCTGTACACTCAACATTTTTCCGACGCACAGACAAAACGTCAACTACTTAGAACAGACGCCACGGGCAGACTGAGTGCAGGAGGCAGATGAAACTCGAGCAGTAGGCTGAGCAAGAGTCACGTGACAGGCCAGGCGACTTTCAGCCTTATTGCATTCGTTTTATTGTTTCACCTGTGCTAGTTCGGTTTTTTTCTAGCCGCACCATGTATACTGTGTCATTAAGAAAGTTCAACATAAATAGCAAGTCTCTTTTCTTGGCATCAGGGATGACTGGTCTTCTTTCACGATGTTGCAAATACTGCAAGTTAGTGATTGACTTAAATAAGTGATTTCTTACAAATCCTGCTCTATTTTCATGTTTACATGTCATTAAAAGACTCGCTCGCTTTAATTGCGGGAAAGTCAGATCTTGAAAAAATATCTTTCAAGATCAGATCAGAAATCAGCACTCGAATCCAGTTGATTGTGATGTTTTCAAAAACTTGTCACTTCCTGAGGCTTCATTTTTCATTATTACAGTGTTAGGCTTTACACCTTTAGCATCTAGAATCATGTCTGCTATCTCTTTTGGAGCCTTGTCTTGCTTTTTGTTTTTCTTCTCAGTGAAATTCTCCATTACAAGGTATGTACGAATGACCTACAACCAGAAATTTCAAGTCCACAGAATCAAAATAGTTTTTTTTGCGATAAGTAAATCAGTACCATTACAATTATTCGATTCTCACTCGGTCCCACGCAGTTATCTGCCCATATTTGTCAATTTTATTTGGTGGTTGGGCATGATGAGAAAACTTTTATAACACTTGTTACCTCCTTTCTATCACGGCCGGCTATGCCCCCAATCTACAAGCGCATAAAATGTCCTCCAATGTCACCAATATGTACATACATATTGTAATTGTTAACTGCATGCAATAAAATATATTTACATGCGCTAATGTGGGAATAAAGATTATCTTTTGCATGTATACTTGAGAGCAATGCAGCGCTGCATTCGGCCGGGGTTTTAAAGTTCTTGGTTTATTTGAAAATCCTAATTGCAAAATGTGGGTGCCATGGTCTACGCATAATCCTATTACATCCTATTTTCCATAGCACGTAGAACACATTAAGTGTGACACTTCTAAATTTATAAAGAAGAAAATTTAAAGCAACTGCAGAATACGGAATTGCACTAATGATCTTTTAAGAAAATGTATTGTTTTCCGTATGCGGTTGAAATTACTTCGCCCGTCAAGTGCAGTAAAGTGACGTGTAATAAAAGCCATGGATACTGTCAGTATAAGGTAGAACCGTTGGCATGTTCTTTCGAATTTTGAATTGGAAATAGTACTGCAAACTGCAATTACTATGCTCCTTTTAAAGTAATTTTGGGACTACCACGAGAGTCGATGAATGGTTGCTAAATATATAAAGGTAACGGTCGTTGACAAAGAAATCAGAATGAAACTAGTCCACTAAACGTATAATCGGGTTTTTGATTCAATGTAAATTAATAATTGCCATTGTGGAAGGGAATGAATGTTATTTAGATGAAAATGGAAGAGATATAATTTGTTTTAGAGAGAATGATTTTGTTTATTCAAATATTAATGTTAAGTCAATGCAATCTATTTACAAAATAAACAAAGTTCCACAATTAAACAATGATCTTGACAAAAACCTTCTTCACGTTGCCCTCACACCATTAATGCAAGTTTAGAACGTTTACAATTCCGGAGAGATGCCCGAAACAGTATTGTTGCATGCATTTCTAATGAGACTCTCAAACAGAGATGTCGAAAAACAACGATCTTGAACAAATGACTATAAGTAGAAAACAATTTCTGTGTCAAAAGTTAATATCAAAATCTGTCAAAAGTGTGCCCGAAATACATTTCACGATAGTTTTCTATGGACGAAAGGCGCGTGAAGGTTGTTTTAGGTTGGCACATTTTCCAGAAATAAATTTTAAATACATCTTACGTCTGGAGGAGTTGCTGAATGAAATATTTTTTTTCATTCATATTTGGTTTCAAAAAATCCTACACAAGAGTGTATTCAGTGGTGGCAGTAGAAATCTCCTGGTGGTTCATTTTAGATATCCAAAGTATCCTATCACGAAAAAATGTGTACGTTTTGAAAAAATATTACATACAAAAAAACAAAAGTAATTTTCGGTACAATTTATCCGCCATCACTGGATTTTTACAGCCAAATCCAAGAAACGTTGAAAATATTTACAACGTAAAACTGAAAAGAGTAATAACGTGTAAATGTTATGTTGGCGATATCAAAAGACAATCATAATCTCTATAATATCAAAATTATAATTCATCATAATCGTAACCTCCATAATAATGCTCTTTAGATGGTGCCAACACAACCGTATAGTATATGTTATTATGTTTTTCAGATTTAGGTTTTAATTAATGTTTTCAACGTTACGTGGATATTGTGGAAAAAAAAATACACTCAATACGGGATAAGTTGACCTATTTTTGGTTTTTGTATGTGCTGTACTCAATATTGTATACAAACGTACACATTTTTTCGTGGTTTTTAATTATCTCAGAATACTCATTTTAATTTCAACAAATGAAAACATGTTCTCAACCCCTAAAGCATTTGGACACAGAACGTCATTTAAAAAAGTCTTCAGAATTTCTTTGTCAGATATTCACTGACTCACTTGACTTAAATTTGGGAGTTCTCATGACATTGATTTCGGAAACTGAGAGGTGGTTTCTTCTATCAATATGTTTATCAATAGGAACAACGTGCCGTCCATGTTTATTAGTGAAAAAACCATGTGCGAATGAGAATGGTGCGGCAAGGGATCCCATGCACCATACGTACTCTTTGTACCTCGCTGCTCCAAATTTCTACCAGATAGCATATCTTCATCGAACCGTGCCTTATTTGTATTAACTATATGCTCGGGACTTACAGGAAGTACATATTTTAACGGTTTTATTTCCTGAACAGAATTTTAAGAAATATTCTTTCGTGGACTTAAATGGAAGTGCAGAAGACAACGTGCAGAAGACAACGGGGCAGACCATCAACCCCCTGGAAACAAGGAATACTGACTGCGATGGCAACTAGAAATTTGACAGAGGAAGCTATGTAATGGATAGAGAAGGTTGGAAAAGAGGAACCGAGAAACATCGCCAGATGTAAACCACTCGGATATATATAAACGAAGAACTTATTGGAATATTTTTTGATCTTTCAAAAGCTTTTGACTTTTACTTAAAGCTTATAACACTTTGCTTTCAAAATTATCATCGTATGGAATCCGTGGTATTGTTCTAGATTGGTTATGTTCGTACCTTAAACAACGATATCAGAGAGTAGAAATACCTTACTGGAATGATGGAACATAATGGACACACTAAATAGCAAAACTTCTGGCTGCAGATTCGGATTAGGCGCGTCGATGTATATAGAGAAACGTGTATCATATCTTCGGGTCCGGCAACTTCCCGAAACAAAAAATACAATTTCACGATGGTTTTTGCGATTTAAAAAGAATTGGAGGATGGTGGCGCAATTCTCGCTTCAAATTCGGATTCAGCGCGTCAACATACATAGAGAAACATGTGTTGGGCCCGACGACAACCCCCCCCCAAAAAAAAAAAAATTCACAGTGTTTTTCCGTGATTTAAAAAAAAATTGGAGGATGGTAGCGCAATTCTCGCTTCAGATTCGGATTCAACTCGTCAACATACATAAAGAAATATGTATCAAGTCTTGAGTCTGGCAACATCATCCGAAAACGAAAAAGTACAATTTCAAGATGTTTTTTGCGTTTAAAAAATATAGGGTAATGGCCCCAATGTGGCTTCAGATTCAGATTCAGCGTGTTGAAATACATAGAAAAACGTGTCAAGTCTTTGGGTCTGACAACCTTTTTTTGTGTGTCTGTGTAATTATTCTTATGCAATTTTTGGCACTTTGTGCGGTCAACGGTGCAAGGAAAATTCGGGCATTCCAATGTTGATCTTCAATTGAATTTGTCTTTGAGCGATAGAGCCCAGTGCGTTGGAACGCGTCACGTGTTCAAAAAAAGACTTAAATAATTATAATTTTGTAGGATAATTGGAGAAGAGTCGTTCATTTCGCGGCTGAAGATTACTTACATTATTTAATGAATTATCATTATTTTCGTTATTAATTATTTATTCATATGTTATAAACGATATTTATGATAATTTTACTTGTAGAATTATACCATTTTCTAAACATACGTTTTTCATTTAACTTAAAAATGACAATTGTTTTAGATGTGTCAGTTTTCATATGCAACGACGATTTGAAAATCTAATGCCAAATTGAACTTGGACGAAATATGGCTAATAGCACGTATATTATTTAATTTTCAAACATTACTTAAAGTACATCTGGCTCAATTGTCTGGAAGTTTATCGTCAATTGAGGCTGAAACTGGCTGTGGTGTTTATTTGCTAATGTCGAGCTCAGAATATTTCATTGCACATTTACGTTCACTTAGCACAACAATTCGAGACAAATATTGTTGATTACTTCGTTCACCGGCAACTCTGTACATGAACACATCAGTTGTCTTTCAGCTGCATGAAAAATAATTAAATTAAATTTATCCATGAAACTGAATCGATTTGCAGATTCGTGACATAAAGTCGATTGCGTGTTAGTTCATGTTTTCGCAGACAGATAGCGAGAGCTTCCGCACAGGAAGGGAAATCGATACAAAGAGACCTGGAGGATATAACGCTGAAAATCACCCTCAACAAAGTTAATAGCATGTTCTCTTTCCCTTTCTGGACACGCATCCTACAATTAAGAATAAAAATCATTGGCTGCAAAAGGAAAATTGACTGTTCAAATTTATGGGAGTTAAAACGCTTTCTACGATTCAATTCTTGGCTGAATAAATACAGAATATAATTAGGGAAATTTGTAGCAAGTAAGGAAAATTAAACTGAACAAAATAATTCCCTTAAGTGTTTAGTATAAATTAATTTGTCTTACTGTAGTTAATAACGTTTAAAAAATTCGATTATAAATTACACGTAGCTATTTTTGTTTATAAATAATTCATTGTAATGGGTTTTGTTAAATAAATTAATGAAAATTACATAATATCAAGATTGTTTTTAATATGTCTGGGTTTCTTTATAATTTCTATGTTCTAGAAAATCCCAAAGCTTGATATAATTTTTATTTATTTATTTATTTATTTATTTATTTATTTATTTATTTATTTATTTATTTATTTATTTATTTATTTATTTATTTATTTATTTATTTATTTATTTATTTATTTATTTATTTATTTATTGATTGATTGATTGATTGATTGATTGATTGATTGATTGATTGATTGATTGATTGATTGATCGATCGATCGATCGATTTTGTTATTATTTTAATTATTATTATTATTATTATTATTATTATTTTATAATAATAATTATTCCTAATGCGACACTATGGATTACGTTTATTTCAACTTTCTTCCTGTTTCTTCTTTTCATTACTTCCATACCTCTTTCATTTTGTCCCGATATTTCTCTTTCCTTTACTCAGTCCAAATGTCCCCTAGCTTCTTTTTTGGTTTGTTCTCAAATCCCCTGAATTTGTTACTGTGTTTGGTCCTCATTGAAGACCGCTCAGTAACATCTGCTGGTGGAATTCTGTGCTTCTCCAAGTCCTGTTCAACTTCTTTAAGCCACGAATTTGTCATCACATATTTTGTGAAATAGTTAGGGTCTTTCGGTTAATTTTGGAGACTATAAGCTGTAAAGATGTCCATAGAATGTAATTCTGCTTTTTCTCATTGTGTCCGTAATTTTCTCAATATTTTTGTATAGTTCCTTTTTATAACGTCTTTGGTACTGATCTCCAACTTCAATTAGGCCAAAAATTTTCCTGAGAATTTTGCGTTCGGTAGTTTCTGGTTTCTTTAATATCATTCTTGTTTAGATTTGCACATTCCTCTGCATACAGTGCCTCTGATCTAACTACTGTTGAATAATCACAAAGTTTTGCATGTTTAGAAATTGATTTCTGATTTAAACATTTTCAATGCAGATTGCAGGTAATTTCAGTTTGTTTATTCTAGATTTAATGACTTCTTACTCCGAGATATTTTCCTCAATAATTTTTCCAAGATATTTGAATGTTTTAGTTCTGGATTAAATACTATATTATTGTACAGTAAACTTTCTATTAGATACCATAGTATTGTCTTTATTGTTGCGGCTGATGTCTTAATATTTGTCATAAATGTGGTTTTCTCAAACGAACTTTTAGACTGACTTTCTTGGAAAGTTCAATAAAAAATCGAACTTGCAGAATAGCTGTTTCTACCGTGTCTGACAATACTTCTTAATCATCTCCGAAAGCCAGCCGCTGTTAGATTGTCTCTTTTATAGCAGAGACGTATCCTGTCTTTTCTCGAATAACTTTTCCCAACACACAATTGAAAAACAGTGGCAAAAGACCATCCCCTTGGCAAACTCTTCTTTTAATCTCAAAACTTTTAGATAGTTCACCCCTAAATTTCATTTTTGGAATATGTATTTGTTAACATTTGCCTAATTAGGTTTGTTGTTTGAGTACTAAGCCAAATTCATTCAGAATTTCAAATAAGGTTTCCCTGTCAATTGGGTCATATGCTTCCTTGAAGTCAAGAAAAATAATTACATAACCTTTGGCTCTCTTCTTAAATAGGTCATTATTGCATTCAAGTTAAAAATATGTTCGGCGCACGGTTTACTTTTACGAAAACCATATTGATTATCTCCTATTTGCGGGTTAAGTTGCTTTTTCCTCTCGCCAGAATCGCCTTACAAAAGATTTGGTATGTAACAGGTAAAAGTGAAATGCCTCTATAGTTGTTCACATTAGTTTTGTCACCTTTTTAATAGAGTGGGTGGTTTAACGCTGATATCTAGGCTTGGGGGATTCATTTGGTAATCCATATGTCCGTAATAATTTCAGTTAATTTATGTAGAAACTTGTTGCATACATGTTTCCAAAGTTCTTATATTATGGAGTCTTCTCCAGCTGCTATTGTTCTTGAGAGATGTAATTATGTTTTTAATTTCCCCGGCAGTTGGTGGTAGTGAATCGGATTGTTAAGGCGTTTGATGCTGAAAGGTAAAGTTTAACTGAGGAGAATCCTCAGAATCTGAACAGTTCAGAAGCTTTTCAAAGTACATAGCAAGTATTTTACAATTTTCTACATTATTAAATGCAACTTTCTCATTATGAACCTTAAGGGAGAGACTTGGAGGGGGATACTTACTAAGATTTTGC
The DNA here is from genome assembly GCA_038098605.1 of Gryllus longicercus. Classification (NCBI taxonomy): domain Eukaryota; kingdom Metazoa; phylum Arthropoda; class Insecta; order Orthoptera; family Gryllidae; genus Gryllus; species Gryllus longicercus. The sequence continues at coordinate 675,436 of JAZDUA010000258.1, read as the reverse complement.
ATAAACGTTTTGTTAAAATCCCTCTCTTTGTTTTTATTGAAACCCTGTTCAATTTGTTGAACCTACTCTTTATCATAATATTTTTTAACGTTACGAATTAATTTGGATGTGTTTCTTATCTGTATTCCAAATTTGTCAGGCTTTTTGTCTTCTATTAACTGCTTCCTCACACTCCGAGCTCCTCCACATGTGTCTATTATTATTATTATTATTATTATTATTATTATTATTATTATTATCAGCAGCAGCAGCATCAGCATTATTCTTATAATTCACGACTAAAGATGTTATGGATCGATTGATTATAAAGTCTACCTGGGGTTGCAACCAACTTCTAAGGATCAGGTCCAGGGACTTTTGGTGCATCTACAAAACTTAGCGCAAAATGTGGGCTGTTCTAAATAAAGCAATGTCTTGCACCTCCCTCTTTTTTGGATGGCCTGGGAGTTCTTACACTAATTTTGCGGAACGAATTCCAGAGCTCCGAGAACTCTCGGGACGACCTGTGCTTTTATGCCGCACTTTTGGATGATCTTTATTTCCAAACTTGTATTTAACACGTTTCTCTGCCTCCTTGGTTGCAACGTTTTGATCGAGTCCAGCAGATTTCACCGGTTTTGGTGAGTGTTCGTGACGCTTGGAGCATCTGTTTGGAATTTCGAGGGCGTTACTTATGTGCCAGTGGAGGTAACTACATACCCTGTCCTGTCTTTTCATATATTCGATCCTTGCCTTGAATTGCACAAGCTGAGACAATATGATCAATGGTTTCTACTTGTTCATGGAACATGCGGCATTTATTATCTTGGGAAATTTTGAGAACCGCTTTGTCATAATGTGTTCTGAACGCCTGATCTTGGGCAGCTATTAAAACTGCATCCGATTCTGTCTTCATTCTTTCCCTTTTAAGCTACATACATGATTGATATTTATTGATCTGCACCTTGTACATTATTCTTAAACATTGTGATTGGAGTTGTTTATCTCTCAACGATTTCTTTAAATGTTTTTATGTCTCACATTTCATACTAAGTATTTATTTATTTAATAGGTAATTATTACAAACAAATTAGACTACTTGATCCTATGTGGCTAGGCCGAAGGCCTTAAAGCCATTACCACACCTACATCCTTTCGCGTTCTAATCTTTCGAATTCTGGTATTCACCCCAAATGGTTTCTCCATCGCATCAAAGCTGCGGAAAAGAGACCATAAGGTACGGCTCAGGAAAAAAACCCTGAAGGGGGAAGAACCTGCCGTCAGAAGCCGAGTACATTCTAATCTATCCGACGTTTATTTTAACTATTTATTTTCTGGCGCGGGCGTCCCGCCGTCTCCTTCCAGTGCTTGGCCTCATCAGCACCTGAAATCAAACGGCGCCACAGAAGATCGTCCGCACCAACGCCTCTGCCCTTATATTTTCGATCCCCCCTTCCCTTCACCCCCTAATGTGCTTATTACTATGCCAGTTTTATTTTATTTATTATATTGACCTGTTATTTACCAATTGACTACGACTTATGACTTATTTCTTAACTGTTTACTAACTTAACATAAAATTACTGATTAACTTACTTATTGTTAGCTTATTGACTTATTATTTTCTCTTCAGTCTAGGCTCCGCTCAAGCTAACCAGTGCTGTTTTCCCACTCCCTAATTTCAATTTCCCTAATGGATCGGACCTTTCCTAAAAATGTTCCTAATTCTTTCATAAATTTAGACCTTTTGTCACCTAAAATGTTTTGGGCGAGCGTTACGTTCCTGTTTAGGAAGTAGTAATTTCCCATTCCCATCCATTTTTTCTCCATGTTTCGGTTGCACAGCAAATTAAGAGGATGTGGATCCAGTCTTCCCTATCACCGCAAAGCACACAGATGCCATTACCACTTGCGTCCTTTAGTCTACGCTGCATCCACCTCCCAACCCTGAACCAAGCGTATCCCCCTCTTGCGTCCTTTCCGAGAGTTTGTACGTAACTTTCGCAACCCCATAATGGACTCGCATGGATTTGAGCTACCAGCGAACGTTTTTCAGCCGTTGCTGCCCAGATCTCTTGCCTTTTTATATCCGCAAGTCTATCGAAAATCAGCCTTTCTATCTCACGGGTTCCCCTATCTCCCATCATTTCCGGAGAGACGTCTCCCAACCCTGCGCGGTCAAGTAGCCGTTTAATTTTGTACGCCCAGTAGCGATGGTCGCTTCCCTGCCATTGCACTCTAAAGCACCTATGTATAAGTGTGTCAGCCTGTACATCTGCTAATTTAATCCAGAGTTTAATAGGTTTCATTTTATACTAAGTAGCATCAGAAGTTTGAGCGGCTTTTTTTATTTTCCGAGTTTGGGGGTGCTGGCCCCATGCCTCAACCCCCTTCCAGGAGGACCGGGTAATTTTCTTTTAGGGTTTTCTTCCCTTAGATTGAGTGTCTTCCAAGACTCCGGAGCTCAATCTACCCCTATTTGAAGCACTTCTGCTTCTGAACAGGAAAAAGGGAATGGTAAGGATAGACCTAAGGTTAGAAAACGGAAGCCTCCGAGCTACTCAATCCACCCATTGGCTCCCGGGGTTCGGGAAAGGATTTTAGGTAAGAAGGATATCTTACAGTTATGGACAGCGGTCAGCCACTCCTTTGTAGGTAGGAGAAACCAGGCTAATTGCTGCATTCCCCACCCACCGGTAAGGGCGTGCAGGGCGATGGGGTCGCTACATCCCTACGCCTACTAAAAGCCGCTCAAACTCTCAATGGAAATGAGCCTCGGATTAACTCACTACGTCCACAAAGGCAAAGAAAATGGTCTATGAATTTTGGATGCTGGAATGTTCAAGGTTTAAGCACTAAAGTAAATGAAGTTTTTAACGCAATAGAGGAGTTTAACATAGATATAATAGTGTTGAGTGAAACAAAAAAGAAGGGAAATGGAAATGAAAGGAAAGGAAATTATTTTCACTTTTTTAGCGGAGTGGGAAAAGAAAAGCGAGCAAGAGCAGGAGTGTCCATAGCTGTACATAAAAGATTGGAGAAAAATATTCAAAGCTGGGTAGCAATTGATGAGAGAATAGCATGTCTCGAACTTGTACTAAGAGGACGCAATGTTTTTATTATAGGAATTTATGCTCCAACAGACGATGCAAGTGTTGCAGAAAAAGATATATTTTTAGAGAAACTGACTATGCTGCTGGATTCTATTGGAAATCGCAAAGAAGTGGTGCTTCTAGGTGATTTTAATGGAAGAGTTGGAAAACGAATGGCGCATAATGTTGTGGGTCATTATGGTGAAAATGTATTAAATGACAACGGAGAAAGACTTATAGAGACATGTGAACTGTATGACCTTAAAATATTGAATGGCTATTTTCCACATAAAGAAATACATAAATTCACGTGGACCCAACCCACTAAAAAATTGCAATCAATAATTGACTACATAATTACTAAACAACAGTCATCAATAAAGTGGAGCGATGTTCGAATTCAAAGAGGTGCTTCCTGTGGATCAGATCACTACCTACTAAAAGGAAAAGCTTACCTTATGTATAAACCGTACTTCAAAAGTTACGGAAACACAAAACCAAGTACAAAAGGTGGAAAAATAGAGAGTCAGATGTGGCCGAAATACAATATTGAGAGCCTTGAAGATGATTCTATTGCATTTTTGTACAAATTGCGCATGGCAGAAAAATTAAAGTACATCCCAATAGGAAGTACTGAAGAAAAATACCAATTTTTAGAAAAATGCACTCATGAAGCCGCTAAAGAAGCTTTGGGAGAGGAGGGAAAATGTGAATATAAACAAAAAGACTTGTGGTGGACAGAATATATAAAGAACCTGGTCGAAGAAAAGAAAAAGTTATATTTGAGATGGCTTTCCACAAAGGATTTAGAAGACTGAATTGAATACAACAGAATGAAATATTTGGTCAAGAAAGAAGTGAAGAAGGCAAAAAATTTATTCTGGGAACAAAAATGTGACAGATTAGACAAGTGCATTGGTAACACCAAATCCAGAGAGGCATGGAAAATGTTACATTCCATGAAATTGAATACAACCCAAGAATGGCATTTAGTAGACCCAATTGGTATTGAAAAATGGCAAAAATACTATGAAAATCTTTTGACAGAAAATAGAGCTAAATTTCAGGAAATAAATTATGAACCACTGCACGTAAATTCCATTATACCAGATGTGACTTTGGAAGAGTTAAAAAAAGCGTTAAGAAACATGAAAAATAATAAAGCACCTGGGCCTGGAGGTATATCCATAGAACTGGTTAAACATTATCCTATCGTTGGTTTGGAATTAATTACTGAAATATTCAATGGCATTTTAAAAGGAGGTAAAATACCTGAAATATGGAAATTAGCCTACATAAATTCAATTTACAAAAAAGGTTGTAAAAAAGATTGTAATAATTATAGAGGGATAAGTGTGACTTCATCTTTGGTTAGACTGTATGGACGAGTGCTAAAGAATAGAATTGAAATGCAAACATCAGACTCAGAAGAGCAAAGTGGTTTTAGACCAGGAAGATCGTGTATTGACAATATTTTCTGTCTCAAACAACTGATGGAAAAAACAATTGAGCGAGGAAGAGAACTTCACATAATTTTCATTGACCTCAAAAAGGCTTATGATAATGTACCAGTAAAAGAAGTATGGGGGGCAATGGAAGAAAAAGGAATATCAACAACATACATAAATGCAGTCAAACAACTTTATAAAGATAACAAAAGTCAAGTAAAAGTGGGAAAATGTCTATCAGACAACTTCCCAGTAAATAAAGGATTACGGCAAGGCTGCTGTATATCTCCAACCCTGTTTAAGATATACATTGATAAAGCCCTAAAAGAATGGAAAAGAAAGTGCAGAAGCATGGGAGTGAAAATAGGTGATGAAACATTGTTTAGTCTACTATTTGCAGATGACCAGGTGATAATGGCTGAAGATGAAGACGATGTAACTTATATGTTCAGAAAATTAGTAGAAGAGTATGAAAAATGGGGGATGGAAATAAATTTACACAAAACTGAATACATGGTGGTGGGAGGTATGCCCCATGATTTAGAGACTAGTATAGGAATAATTAAAGGTAAAACACAATATAAGTATTTGGGAGTCACACTAACAGCAGATGGTAGAGGCGAACAGGATGTGAAAAATAAAAATATAAGAGGAAAAATAGCCACGAGGCAGTTGAACCCAGTGCTATGGAACTCAATTATTTCAATGAAAACAAAGAAACGCATATATAGCTCGTTCATAGAGAGTACCACACTCTATGGGGCAGAAGTCTGGACACTATCAAAAAAATTGAAAGACAAATTTCAATCAACAGAAATGATGTTCTGGCGAAGATGTTGTAAACTTTCTCTGTTAGATAAAATAAGAAATGATGAAATAAGAAATAAAATGAAAGTGCAAACAACCTTGAACGATACAATCGAAATGAGACATCTAAAATGGTATGGACATATGAGAAGGTTGGAATCGGATAGACTTCCTCAAAAAGTTTGGGAGTGGATACCAAATCGAAGATACAGGGGAAGACCGAGAAGAACATGGAACATGGCAATAACTGAAGCCATGGAAAAAAGAGAAATGGAAGAAAACGATGTATGGGATAAAGAGGCATGGAAATTGGGATGCGGAAAACGGCCAAGGCTGTAAAAAACCGCTAAATAGATAGATAGATAGCATCAGAAGTTCAGTGACTGTGTTATTTTGCGTGCCGGTATAGATTTCTTCGCAATGCTTCTTGTTACACTTACAATGCCTCTGTTTCCAATTTTTTGGTCAGATTTAATGACCATCTTAGTGTGTCATCTTGATAATTGACTACTTTCCCCATCCCGTCTATTGCATTGTGCCAGGAGGCTTCAATTTGTCTGAGACCTCTTCCTCCTCTACCTACGTGACAAATAAATTATATGTACATAAGCACAAGGGTGGGCGACATGATGCATTGTAAGCAGTTTTCTGGTTTTTGGTTCCATGATTCGAATTTATTGCTCAGTCCAGTTCACTACTCCGAATATGTACTCGACTACAGGGACCGCCAAACTTCCAATTGCAGATATTTTATTTTTGGAGTTCAGAGAGGACTGCGGGACTAGTCTCACTCTTCTGTAACACTCCCTGCAAATTCTTTCTTTCATTGTGTCGTTTGAGATCTTCTCACATTCTTCAATGCCCAGATATTTGTAAGTTTTATATGGCTCAAGATCTTGAATTACACAATGTGTATCGACTTCAATGCTCTGTGACGTCACTTTACCTTCATTGAAATTGATTTTTGCACACTTGTCAAGATCAAACTTCATGCAGATATCACTGCTAAAGTCATTCACGACAAACATCATTTGAGAGAATCGCATATTTCTTAGCAAACACTTTAAGAGCATTCATGCAAAACAAATGTGATACTGGTCTTTCATCACCATGGAGTTCGTAACCAAAGTCAGTGTTTGACAACTGTATCTATACTGGAATCAAATTAATACAAAACCGCAGAGAGGATAGCGAATCTCCTTCAAAAATTCTCTTCCTAATGTGAATACTTGTTTATACTACATTTCCGCCGTGTATTAGTAATTTGGTACTCCATGACTTTGTACTAGCCTTGCAAAACTTAATAAATCTAGGATGAAATCGATAGATCACCAGGGTCTTTAAAGTTAAGTAATGGGGTCTTCTGGTAGTCAATCCAAGCCATGCTTAAATTACGTTTTCGTTTCCTTACATTATTCAAGATGACTTTATTAGCAAGATTCCCTTACATCCATATGAAATTTTACGACATCCTATCTGTTCAACTGGCAACAGATGGATCTTCTCTAAGTGCCTGTACATTTTGTTTGCTATGACTGCAATTATAATTTTGTACATTACTGGAAAACAAGTGATTGGCCTATAGTTCTACGCCATAGAACAGTTTCTCTTTTTGGGTAGCAGATACGTGCGGCCGCGTGTGAGCCACTCCGGAAGTTCCTTTGGGCTTTCTAAAATTTTATTGACATCTTTTGCTAGATGAGAATGTAATACTACTAATTTCTTAATCCAATAATTCTGAATCTTATCATTTTCGGAGGATTTTCAGTTTCCCATGTTCTTAATTACGTAGTACTCCTCCGAGAATTAGTGAATATGTTCCACTGTTTCCACAAGTTCTTGCCTTTTCATGGTAACTAATCCATTCGCTGACCCCATTACTGGAGGCACTCCCGCTGCACGCATTCCATACATGTCCTTCAATTCAACAGCCAGGGGTTGGTATTTCCTCTTTTTCTCAGCAACAGTTGTTACAAGCCTGTTATCTGTAGGGACCGCAATATCAATGACACATGATGTATTATATATTTTATCAAACAGAACTATATGGTCTATTTGCTTCCATTGTTCAATCAGTGATGTTTTTACTATCCCACAGAATTTGAGCTCAGTCATTGCTCATTACTTGCTCTAGTTTGCACTTACAAGAAGGTTGCTCAATCTTGACGAAGTTGTATCTCTTAGTAAGGACTTGGTGAAATACTTTGGTCGACGCTGTTATGTCTCTAACGATATTCTGTTTGACCTCATGCGGGGCATCCACAGCAAATATGCTGGATTGACTCGTTGGTAGGTTCGCATAGACGACATTGGCTAACAGTTTGCTGACCCACTATGAATTTTTTATATGCTATGGTTTTAATAACTTGGTTTTGAATGGAGAAAAGAAATCCTCACCCAAGAGGCCATTCCAAAGACCTGTTCTTATCAATAATTTCCGAAGTTAAATTAGCAAAACATCTACCATGAAATTCCTTTCTTTGCCAGGTATTCATGCGGTCTTGATACCTCAGGTCATCAAAATATTTGCTTAGTTGTGTGGGGTAATATTTTTATCTTGATCACAGATAGCTCTGTGAACAGACGAGTTAATGGACAGGAAGACACTGACAAAGCTTTTCTCCTTTCTGTCGGTATAGTGCCTCCCAAGTTAAGGAGTCTCCTTCCTGCACTACCTCGAGGTAAGTACAGCCTATGTACTGAAATCTAAGGGTGATGAAGTCGATGCCTTGTAAGTGCAGTTATTATTTTCCACCAACATGTGTAAATTATGCACAAGTATTAATAGAAGATATTTTGCTTCTTGAATTGATCTATTCTTTGCAGACCTTATTTATTCTCGATAGCACGTTTCGTACGATCTTGTTCCTAACGTCTGAATAGAAAATTACCAACAACTGTAATATTCCCAGACATTTGTAGGAGCCAAGCCTTCAGTGCTAAGATTTTTAATAGTCACCAGATATTTGCATATTTTGTTCTCCGTTTTGGACTCGAACCTGCATTACTTCCGTCCGAGATCGCCACGGCACTACTGCCTTAATGATCTCCGCTATCCGGATCGGCATTATTGTTGTTATTATTATTATTAATGTTATTATTTTTGTTCTTATTAATGTTATTCGGATCACAAACTTTGGAGTACATTAGATCAATTACTTTTTTTTTGTTTTTTACATTTCTTCTAGTATTCCTTCATCCTTTCAAATTTTCCATTTTTTGTCTCTTGTGACATTTTTGCCCCTCTCTTGGATTTTGTTTTTGTCTGGAATCTGAGCTGCTCATATTGAATTATTTTTTTGAATTGTTCTTTATTTTCAATTAATTTATCGGTCATTTTTAATTCATTCAAGTCGTCTTCTTCAATTAGTTTAAACCAATTGCTCTTAGTTTTTCTATTTAAAAAGAACTCAAATATTTTTTAGTTAGTTTGTTACTATTCATTCTAAATGTATGGCCATATAAACTAATTCTCCTCTTTCTCATTGTGTCTGTGAGTTTTTATTTTTTGGTACAAATCTTTATTAGGAATTAACTTAATTTCATTATTTTTGTCTTTAAAGACTAGCATTTTCGTTAGTATTTTTCTTTCTTTCTTTTATAAACAATCATGCAATCCTATGGTATTCAGAGCTAGTGTTTCATCTGCATTTAGTGCCTTTGGTTTTATAACTGTTTAATAATGTTTGATTTTGGAATTCCACGTCAGTGATTTTTTGTTATATGTAACTTGAGTCAATTAAAATGCTACTTCGGTTTTTTGTGTTCTGGAGTTTATTGCTTTCTTTTCTAATGCATTCCAACTAATCCTTTCTCCTACTATTTAAGGTGTACTACCCTTTAGATTTTTCATTGTTTATTTAAATGTTTGAGTTTTTAATGTTAGTTATAATTTTTGTTTTTCGAAGGATATTTTGAGTCCTACTTTAGCTGAAAATTTTTGTAATTCTTGGATTTGTCTTTCTGCTTTAGACCAGTCTTTGTCTATAAGAGCCGTATCGTCAGCAAAGCCTAGGCAGTTACATTTTAGTCCTTTAGTGTCAATTTTAATTCCATTATTTTCGATTAGGTTTTTATTTCATTCTCGGACTCCTTTATATAGTACGTAATTAAAAAGTAAAGGAGACAATCTGTTTCCTAGTCTGACTCCAATTTTTATTAGAAATGGTTTCGATAACTCTCCGAAAAACTTAATTTAAGCATATGTTTCTGTAGGTGTGGTTTTGATTAGATTTGTAGTTTTATTGTCCAGGCCGAACCATTTTAGTATTGATATTAGTGATGTTCTGTCATTGGAAGCATATACTTTTTGCATATGCTTAATGTTAATATTATGGTTTATTATTGTTGTTGTTGTTGTTATTATTATTATTATTATTATTATTATTATTATGATTAATTATTTTATATTTGAGAATGTGTCAAGTACAAGTATAAAACTTAAAACAATATTTCACCTACGAGAAGAAAAATGTCCTTTCATGAACGGCCGTGTGAAACTCGGAGTGCAGTCCTCCAACGCTGTTCACCGTAGAATACATCCTTTTACGACTGATGGCCGTTAAGGCGCAACAATGGATGATCCAGTCTGCTAGCCAGTATGGTCAACTTCTAATAGTTTAAATTAGAGCACCCCAACTTCAATGCATCTTTTAGAATAACGGAAAATCTGATCATGCATGAATCATGGTCCGTACTGCTACTCGCCCGCAAGAGTGTTAAAGTGTGCACAGGATTTTCGCCCAAGTGGAAATTCCCCTCCAAACGCAAGTCCCTGCGAATTTGAAACTAATTTTTTTTTTTTGGGGGGGGGAGAACTTTACTTGAAGCCCCTTCGCTTTTTTTATTTTTTAAAGAACTGCAAAATTATTTTTTAAAGCTTACTCAGAGGCACTAAAATGTGTCTTTAAAATATGGTGTAACACCCCCGGGTCGTCTCGTGAGAGAACGCCCGGTAAGCGGCCCGGAAATAGCTCAGTCGGTGATGGAAGGAATCGTTAAACAGATACTGGTAACATGAAACAAACACTTTGGTCACTGGTAAAAATTACTTTTATTCCTGGGCAGTCAAATCTAATGCCCCAGGGAAGTTACATTAGCAAATTGAATAAAGAAATGTGAAAATTAGGTGGAAAGAAAAGAAGATGAAAAGTTAGTATTCAGAGTAAAGCTTAAAAATTAGGAAGAATTATAATTAACATTACAATGGCAAAATACAAAAGTTACAAATCGATGCGCCATAGCGCGGCGCCGCATTACAAAACTTTACACGGGACGAATGCCCATTGAATAATACTGCCTGGAAGAAGGTTTCCGCGCGCCTGGGGAGGGCGCGGTCGAGGAAACGGCTGTCGTCCTTCGGAAGAATTCGGCGGAGGTCAATGGCCCCCCGGGCCAACAGCTGGCGGTCGGGTCGTGACGTCACCTAAGGGGCGGCGGCGCGTGGCTGCGTTGACGGCGTCTGGTAGTCTGGTTGAACTCGAAGCGGGACTGGTAGACTGGTAGTACTCTGGTAGAACTCGGAGTAGCCGGGCGGTCTCCATCTCAGGAACGTAGTAATTAACTACGCGTACCTCTGATTCTCATTATAATAATTGTCGAACACAACTTCGGACAGTTCAGCGATCCTTCGGAGAAACGTTCGTCTCTCGTCACGACGAATTCCCACCCCAGAGAATTTTCTCTGTCTACTGCAGCCGGCACAATGCTCAAAACTCGCAGCAAAATAATAAAATCCCACATAGGCACATTCGCCCGAATAATTCCCACCCCAGATAAGTTTTTCTCCCAACTGCCCTCAGCCTAGAACTCAGGCTCCTTCCGACGAATAATTATAAGTTTTTTAGAGGCACACTGGTCTCTCTCCGACGAATAGTTACCCCCCAGAGAAGGTTCTCTCCCGACTGCCCCCCGTCTAAATGATCTGGCCCCGTCTGATGCTCTGCACTTTCTGATATTCTCCTACTCGAAATTGTATTAGGTTAACTTTTACCCCCGCCCGTTTTCTCGTATGTTCCAGCTCCTTATGATAGGCGCGTCGCTATTGGCCAAAAGAAATGGCGCATTACGTTATTTCAACCAATCGTGACGGGCGTAGTGAAGGAAGTTTCGACTCTTTGCGTCACTGTGAGCGTCCAGAATTTTCCTATTCCTTCTAGAACACCGGTCATGCTTACACAAGGCAGGCGTTGTCCGTGAAAGAATTTATCGCTCTGGGATTCCCGGGATGTCGATTTCAAGAGCGTTCTAGAAATTTCTGCAGCTGGTCATGCAAACACGTGCCTCTCAGTGAATCTTTCGACGACTGACCCTTTTAACGACCTTCTTAATGTGCCGGGGGCGCAAATAGCTGTCCGATAAGCGAGGTTGCACGTGCAACGCTGTCTGTTCATTTCCCAACTGCCCTCAGCCTTATGAAATTTTGTATGATGAAATTGGTATCGCTACAATGGGTAGGCCTGATTTTTATTAAATCAACTTAATTTAAAAAAATGCAAAAGTGCAAAAGTTTTGATCCTCTTGACAAGTAAAATATTGGCGCGTGTTTCACTTTTGTTAAATTCTTTGGATTTTGCAAAGTTGAAAATACGCGAGAAAGTACGTGATGTATTTTTTAAAGAAAAAAAAGTAGTTTTTGCATAATTGTTCCTTGTTGATGCATACTTGCTTTAGAGAGCAATTACCGAAAAGCACTGAATTTTAAAATTGAAATTCTTGCTCGAAAAACTGGTAGAGAGACATTCAGGAAATAGTTGGGAGAAGAGGAACATTTTAGGTTGAGTGGTTAATCTAGGATCAACGTTCGGGTATAAATCTTAAGTTATTGAAGGAATGGCGTCTGAAACACGCCGATTCTCGCACAAATTAGAATTAGTCCTGTGTGGGATTGTGAAAGTTACGTTCCCTTACTGGAAAGGGTCGCTCGAATAGATTACGCGTGGTTGCGTAGTTGTGGTTGCGTAGCAGCGCGAATAGATTACGCGTGGTTGCGTAGCAGAAGTGGTTGTGATGGTGGTTGTGATGGTTGTGATGGTGGTGGTGATGGTGGTGGTGGTGGTGGTGATGTGATGGTTGTGATGGTAATGGGATGGTATGCAATGTAGGATGAAATACTCAAACGGCATCTCTGTTTTGCGCTAGTGAAAATGACCGGATCTACCGCATCATAACTTTCCGTATGTCGTAGGGTTGGACTAAGTACAACAGAGTGAATTTTTTGCTTTTGGACCCTTTCGGGCAGATATTGTATTTCTTCGGGTCTCTCTATTCGTGATATTTTCTTTTGCTATCTGTTTCTTGAATTTCAAAGCCATACTGCTTTCCAGTTGCCAATAATGCGTGTTTTGGACACTCAGTGTGTATCTGTTGACACGAAGTACAGCGCGCGAGCGGTTTTGAAATCATTTTTAAGTTCGTGAAAAATTAAGCTTTAAAATTATTTTACAGAGTTTATTTGAAAACGTTGGACTTATAACTAACAAAGTGACCCGTGGTGCCACAACAGATTTCTAGCGTGTCATTTGATGTGAATTATTTCATTCACTGAATAGAAAACATTTCTTAGAGCAGCAAATCTAATCCATTTTGATTTATTTACCTCTAAATAAACACCGTGAATTTGCTTCTTTATTCATCAGAAAAGAAAATAAGGTAACAGCAATGACGTCCAATGCTTGTCAAAGATACACTACTCTTGGGAATCATTCCAAGAGGAATATTGAGTACAATAATTGACACAATTGAGAGTGATTCGTTTCGAAATGCGTCCACATAAGATACAAAAAAATTAAATAAAATAAAAAAAAGCATTAGCCTGAACACATAAAACTCCAAATAATGTGTCTGAAATATTATTATACCCTATAATTAGCAACATAAATTCTGAGATTTGCAGGTATTCTAGTCTTTGTTGATTTTTTCAGTTTTATACAAGTATATTTTTTAAACCTTTCATAGATAAAGATACACTTATTTATTGTAATAACTAGTATTGTAAATAGTTTTGATTCAGTGCTGCAGCGAGTGCAATGAGTGACCGGTGATCTTAAAAATAGGGGCGCGATCGGAGGAAGGTTAAATTGCTGCGCCAACGAAGCTTGAAGAAGAAAAAGGATGGAAATGTAGAACTGTTACAGCCGATCTAGAAACGTAACTCGCCGAGGAAATAGATCTCACTTCATGAACGAATTTTAGAAATTTCTAGTGATGTTTTATAATGTTATACCATTTCTGATAATATACTGATTATCAACTTTCGAATCAATTTATGATACGAGTAAATTCACGAATTGATTAAATAACTGAATCCTGAGATACTTTTATTCTTACAATATTTGATCCATCCATCCCGGAAGTTAACGCAAACTCACTTAGTAAGTATTGCGTTTTCTCTCGTTGGTCAGTTTATTAATGGATCACGGAGTATATGAAGTATTCACTTTTAAATGTTGGCGTGTTCTCACCCGCCGATAGTATTCATAAGCAAGCGCATTCATGAATATTGGAATTCTGATCTCTCCATAATAAACCGCACCCACAATGAGTGCGTCAATTAGGGGCGGGGGTGGGGGAGAGCCCCGGCGGGGAAGGGGGTGAAGTCCCTGTGGGGCTGGGATGGGACAGAGAGGGCGTCAGCGGGCGTAGAACTCCATTCACGATCTCCGCCAAAGAATACGCCAGCCTTTTTCCCGAGGGCGGCCCGGCGTGGACGTTGCGTAGTGATGTGATGTGTTGGGTTGCGTAGCGTAGCGTTGCCAAGCGGGCCCGAACGGGCGCCGGGGGCTCTGATAGAGCGGTCTGCAACTCGTGCGGAGGCCCGCTATTGCTTTACAGGCAGCGAGTAACAATAATGGGCCGAGGGGGATGAAGAGACGAGGGGGCGCCCGCTGCCAGAGATCTCATTCTGTTAGCGGTCCCTTGCCATCACCACCGCCGCCGCCGATGCCCCCGCCTCCTCCTCCTCCTCCTCCGTTTCCTCCCTCGCCGAATCCTCTTCCACGCTCTTGCCCTCTTCCTCTGTCTCCACTTCGTTTCTCGGTTTTGGCTCCTCATAAACTACCTCAGATTTGACCACTTTAGTTATGTCTCCTCCTTAGTCTCTACTATTATTTGAACTCTTCCTACTTTTCTGATTTTTAATGTCTTCCTCCTCCTCCTCCTTCCTTCTTCTGCCTCTCCAATTCCTTTTCCTCATGTATCTTTCTTTTCTTTTCTCTTCCCCCACACATCTTCAAACTCCTTACTGCAATGCTTCACTTATGAAGCACGGCCCCTTTCATCTCAAGTCATTTTACCCTTTTCTATTCTATGAATGCATGATTTATTGATGCTATTGCTTCTGGACACGTAATTGTTTTTTCATGTTATTTTCTTCGCATTCGTCCCTTCTCTTCTCTTTCTTTTGCAAAATATCCTCCGATGTTTTTTTCATTTGTTTCACCTCTTTTCTGGTGCTCATGACTTCTCGTTTCCCTTCTGTGTCTTATTAATTTTTTCAACTTAAAGTTCTTATCTCCATTTCTCCCTTTAACTTCTGTGTCCTATTCAGTTTTGTCTTTTATATACTATCCCTCTGTTTATTACGCCCCTCCTCCTTTCTCCCCTTGTCCTTTCTTTCCCATTCCATCTCCGCCTGCTTCTCTGCCAGCACGGCCTTCGCGGCCTCCAAACTTCCCTCCCAGCTGTTTCCGTCTCCTCCCTTCCCCTCGCCACACCCCGTCCTTCCGTTCTGAGACCCCAGGGGGCCGCCCGGGCAACCGCTGCTGAATCGGCGGAACCCCCTCCCCCGCCCCCTTGCTCGGCTCCACTGCGTCCTCCCGGTGGCGCGGCAGCGTCCCCTCGACCACCCGCCCCCCTGTCCCCGGGCTCCTCGCCGCCCCCCGTCGCCATCCCCGGGCCCTCACAGCGCTCCCCTCGCCCCTCGGGCGCGGCGCACTGGAGTGTGTCAACGCCGCGAAACACTTTCTGCGCCATCAAATTAATCACGCTTCATAAAACCAAAACCCGGGCGTTTGCGGCGCAGGACGCGACCGCGGCGGGAACGAAGCGGGGACGAAGCGGGGGCGGCGGCGGCGGCGGCGGCGGCGGCGGCGGCGGCGGAGGCGTTGGCCACGCGCGAATTTCGACGCCGTTGTTGCTCCCTCAAACGCGGACAACCTCGCCGTGTTCTCAATGGTTTGCGCGGGAAACTGGAGTTTGAATCATGACGGAAGTTTCGGGCATTTTTAGTGCCGGAACAGTAGTGGATCGTGAACTGCATTTATTTCGAACACAAAAGTTTTTTGAAATAGAAATTGAATGATGTGAAGTAACTGGTAATGAAAGATGAAATAATTCCTTATATTATTTGACGTCATTTTATTGGCATGTAACACGTTTCGATTTGTTGAAAAAAATTTCAGTTAGTGTCTGTGTGGTGGATTAAATTATCACAAGTATGAGTATGTAAATATTGATATTTACTTTGAATAAAAACAAGTGTGTAAAAAGGTTACTGGATACACGAACGCTGCAAATCAATATTTACTACAACCATGTGATACGAAATTTCTCTTAAAATGTAAACTCATAAAGTTTTGACTTTCTCGTGTACTAGTGTATACGGAGCATTCTGTAAGTAGTATGGAGAGAGTTATTTAATCTAAAAAAACTATTGTTGTGACCGAAAATTGTTTTATTTCAAAACGTCCGTGAGTCCGTTAATGTGACTGTGAACAACAAGCTGGTAAAAAGTACACAGGATTTTTTTTCCAAAACCAATATTCATTGATTGATCTGGAAGAACTCGAGGCTCGGCGAATTTGAAACGGATCCACTTGGTTCTGGGAGTACTTTACACGAAGCTTCGATGGCATTGTCAAAATTTCTAAAATTTTAATAAGGTTCTATTTTCTTTTACACCTTTAGCCAAAATTCCAATTTTTCGACATTCTGCTACTTCATTTTTAATGGAGATGTTTCCTTAATGTTATATATTTATCAATATTTGATCATTAAAGTATTTCACGTATACATTTATCAAAATTGATTTTGAGGATTTGGGGTTATATCGTAATTTTGCATCTTAGGTATGAGTCCCCGCAACATTAAGAATGCAATGCAGTAGCTCAAACACATAACCAGCCTAAGCTAAGACAAGAATCTCCCTTCGGGAACCTAACTTGTCCAGTTCAAGTCCCAGCTCTGGCAAATATATTTACTTTAAACCTTTTGAACAAATACTGATTTAAATGACAGGATTGTTATTTTCATTAAACTTATGATATTTGAAATTAGTGATGAAACAACAGCATCTACTTTCTCGCATTGTTTCTAAATTTGCAATTTTCGAAAATTCAGAGAGTAAAACAAAATTCAGAGTCTCGCTATTTTTATTCGTCCCTTCTATCCGTGGAAAACCCGTGAAGCGGTTTTTGAAAAAATATATTTTTTTAGAAATTCCATACATTTTAAGTGCGAATTAAATTTTAAGTGCGACAAAACTATTCTTTTTTCTATAAACTGTACGTGACCGTTTTTAAATGTCTGATTGATCTGACAGCAGACTTTATCTGAGGCAAAAATCTCTATTTTCAATTTTGTAGTTTTGAAATGTTAACTTTTTGCAACTTTCGATAAAACGGAGAGTTCACCGATGTAAAGTATCCCCAAAATGGAACCATTTGAACCTCCCAAAGAGCCTCGAGTTCGTTCAGGTCGATCGGATAATATCAGTTTTGGAGAAAATCTGCTGCACGGTTTAGGGGCGTTGATCACAGATGGCCGGACAGACTGACGTTTTGCCGTCAATCGATTTTTCAGTAGCAAGGACCGACATGATTTCTGGCCATCCCACGTGTTAGAGGAAGTAGTTTACTATATATAGCAACAGGATTTATTCACTTTTTCGTCACCAGGGCTCGGCAATAAGAGTTTTTCTGCCGAAAATTCGCCGTTTTCCGGCGCACGATAACATAACTTTCTCTTCTTACGAAGTACATTCGTAAGGGCGAGAAAGTAATTATCAAGAGATGTTACATTATGTGAAGTAATATGAAAACGTATGTGTTGATGCAGTACTTCTAGTTCCTACTGTTCTAGTAGGAGAAAAATTAAAACTGTATTCCAGATAATTGTACACAATTCAGCTAGTAAATTTGGTCCAAAAAGTTCCTCAAAATTTGGCGTAGTTTTGGAAATTGTTTTAATCATACAAGTAGGTCTTTGAGGATTTTTCGTCATAAGTGCTGAAGCTCCACTCGAAAATCGGTGTAAACTCAGATTACTCATGTCAGAGGCATTAAGTGATTAAAACATTTTTCAGAACTCGTCTAATTTTTGGTAGGTAGGATTTTAAATTACCTCGCCCGTCTGTGCATGTGCAAAGTTTGTATATCTCATACAGTCTGTAATTTGTTGA
Organism: Gryllus longicercus; assembly: GCA_038098605.1. NCBI lineage: Eukaryota > Metazoa > Arthropoda > Insecta > Orthoptera > Gryllidae > Gryllus > Gryllus longicercus. The sequence goes on along the minus strand of JAZDUA010000258.1, from coordinate 657,713 downwards.
AATACCCCAGCAATCGCTAGAAGTAAAAACATACGGTAAAAGGTATTAGAAAAAATGCAGGTAACTAAACTCTAGGGATTATTTGAATATGACAGGCAGATGACTTAAAGGAGGCAAGCATTCACAACCGTCATTCTCATTATCTAATGTTGCTAGAGAAAGGTAATTTTGCTACGAGAAGTTCAGTAACGCCTGAATGTAGATAGCGTGGACTGGAGAGATTAGAGGATGGAAAAGGGGGTGAGAGGGAGGAGGGAAAGGGTGGAGGCAGAGGGAGAGTGAGAGAGAGGAGGGAGAGAGAGGGAGCAGGAAGTAGTGAAAGAGAGCGGAGAGAGAAAGAAGGAAAAAAGGAGGAAAATGTATGTGTAAAGCAAAGTATGTTTACAATTAACTGTAAATATGATAGGTTAGAATGAAACGAGACAATTTGTGGGCTCTAGTTAATAGTACATGTATTTGATTATTGTAAATATATATTCATTTGTAAAACTGAGGTTACAGCAACATCAGTTAATTACGAGATGTGAGTAGATAATTAAATGAATATAGATAATTTCAATTCCAAAATGCTGTTTAAATCGATTTCTTTCTTTTCTACATGATAAAAATACGCTATCTTTCAATGATGGAGAGATACGCCTAGGATGCTCTTAGTTCCTTAAAGAAACTCCTCCAATGTGGAAAGATTACTTTATCCTCTTATTACTTTTTCGAAATACGTATAGCTCTTCGACGTAGTTATTTTTAGTCGTCATTTATTTATTTATGATTTAATTTTGAGGAATGGGAACAATCGTTGTTATTCTGAAGCCTGAATCTCAAAACGACCGTCTTTGTTCTCTCCGGTGTCCGGTGCTGCTACGATCAGATGTAACATAAGAGTAATGGGAATGAAGATGAAGATGGGGGAATGAGTGGCAGGTGAAATGAAAAAATCTCGATAAAGCCCTTGGCCAACCTGCATTGTTCTTCACAAATCCCACACGGAGTGAGCGGCATTCGAGTTTCTGTTCTGAGAGACGTCGAACTAGGCTGATGGCGCGGATACGGTACTTATCTTCCCATTAGACTGCAATTCTGTATGTTCCCTATACGGAAAGTGTGGGGGATGATTTCGCGACCTAGGTCTTCATAACATTGGTAGAAACTGACCTATACTGAATTCCTTTAAATCATATCATCTTTATCGTCACCGGTTAAGATGAATCGGAATAACAGTTGTTGCCACTGCAGTTTCTCTGATCGAGGGTCCTGATTTCGAATCCCAACGGCGGCGGATTTTTGACACAAGCTAGGCAGCTAGGTCAAATTCAGTCGCTGTCTGGAGAAAAAAATCCAGCGACCGGTTGATTTTTGTGGTTTCTCCGATCGATACCAGATGAATTCCGGAGAAGTGGCCCCATAAACAGAGTAAGGACTGCGCGCGATATTTCTTTCCGCATTTTTATCCTCTCCCCCTATTTACACGCGCGCGTACACACACATACACTTGCATGGACTACGTTTCCACAAATGTCGGTAGCTTAGAGCATGTCATGATTGGGGCGACGTCCTGCTGACGGAAATACGTCGAGGATGGAACCTTGCTAGTCAACGTGTAGTTTGGCGCCGTATCTATCATTCCAGCGTGGGAGGAACACCTCCACTTCCCGTTTTTGAATTTGATTGATTTATGATTCCTGGCGTCTCCACTGCTAAGGTCGTTCGTCCCGTAAGGGTAGTACACATATCTTTCCCTCTGAAGGTGGCGGTGATCTTTCCCCGCTTAATGGTGAGATCCGGTGCTGACCTACCGTTGGCTAGTGGGGTTTACCCCAGCCAGGTATCTCCCACAATCGTGACACCGTCTCGGTCGGTACACGCTCAAAGCTCCTGCACGGTCTCCCGGCATGTGTGGTAGTGTAGTGCGTATGTGTGTAAGTAAAGGGTGAGGATAAGACAAGGTAGAGGAAGGAAAGATCGCGCGCGATCCGTGGCCCGTTTGCTAAGGTACTGGTCTGACATTCTCCTGGTTTGGATAGGAGAAACCACGGAAACTACCGATCAGAGCAGCTGGCTAGATTTTTCCTCCAGACAGTGACTAAACTCGACCTAGCTATCTAGGTAGTGTCGAAAATCCTGCCACCGTCGGGGCTCGAACCTAGGACCTCCCGGTCAGAGGCATTGCAGTAACTTCAGTTTACGTCCTGAGCCACACCTCAAGCTCCACTTCCCTGGATATAACATGCACTGCACTTATGAGACTTATGAAAAATGCAGCTGTCGTGCTCGGAAATGCAAAGTAACTAATCATCTTCGAAGATATTTCATTCTCTTTTAGGTGGTTCGTGAGACTCCTTACTCGTAATCATGCCCGCTTTACACATCTGGGCTATTTATCTGGGTAACACGTCTCTTACAACTTCAGAATAAACTAAGAGAATTAAATAAAGTGTTTTAAAGAAGATCCATCTCCAAAATTCTACGCAATTTATTGGTAGTGGTATAACTTTTACGTTTAAATCTTTCGCATTTCATTCATTTGTATTAGTAATTGATACAATTCATCAAATCTCTCGAAGTTTGGAGACATTTAAACGTTATTTTGTCAGATATGTAGATTCTGTCTGACATTTAGGTACTGTCCGACATTAGTATATACTACTTGTCTTCCTCCTTAAAGACCTTTTCGGAAATGTAAGTCTCTTCTGCAAATTGACTGCCATCAATTAGTTTTCCGCTCGTAAATTTCTTAATTCATTCGTAAAGGAATGCCGTTTGTTAGACGAAGAGAGGATGGGTACTGACCTGCCAACAACAATCAACGTGAATATCGTTTTCCTTAATAAAATGCTCAGTAACCATGAACGAGATAAAATGCAAATATAAAGTGTTTTCTCTTCGTCTTACAGATATGAGAGTTTCTGTGGCATATAGACAGTGAGTTAGGATGATTGCAATTCAATTGCCTTCTGGTTCGAACAGTGGTATCGAAGGATACAAAGGGAATCTTGGCGTAATTGCTCCGACGTTTTCTACTCGGAAGTGCGCGGGTGAATAAGATTTTCATTAAACATGAAATTTATTTGAACAACAATACGCAAAATAAACCTCAAAACATCTAAATGACACAAAATAACCTCACCCTTTGTTTATTTTAATATCTTTTTTAAGTTTCAAACACTAATTATGTCTACAAATTGCTACTGAACGTGTTTATTTGCAGCGACCTTGCTATCACTTGTAACCTATTAGTTGACTGGCAGAAGATAACTTCGATATATTTCTTTTCCGCGGCGGCGGTACTGGCTCGATTCTCTAGAGAAGCAGGTCAGACCTTTCCAGGGAGAAGGCTTTTCGGGAAACAATTTTTGCGACTGCTTGGCGGCTGGTGTAAGTTGGCTTGCAGAGCGAAGGTGTCGCTGTTGCGAACTACACCATGGATCAATCCGTATCGGGTAATGGACGTTGTTGAAAGACAGTTGATTATCACGCACATGTAATTGTTAGTTCCGGCATTTCCTGTGTAATTTTGAAATTGCCGCCGGAACGGATTGTAGAATTGTCGCTGGTGTAACCACAGATAGAATTTATGAGTTGTTTATTTTCATGAACTGATGTGGAATTGATCGGGGTGGTGCGAATAGGTTGGTTGATGCAGCGATAGTGCAGATATTGACAGTTTTTAAACTGTGCCGACGCATAAAAATTGCGGCTCTTGGACTGCGAATAACGTCTGCTGCGAAATAGAGTGCGTCGGTTGCGTTGAAAGATCACAGTAGCATCAAAAATATGATTACACAGTTAATACGGAAGTGCGATTCACGTGAAGTAGCTCTAGACTTTTATTGGGCGCGACAAACACGGAAACTGCGATGACGCAGGTTATTTGTCCGACGTAGTTATAGAGGCTTGGTCCATGTAATTTACTAACTTGCTGTGGCAGAGACGGAAATGATACAGAATATGCGAATGTTTTTCTCTGACTGATTCGCGAGCGTCTGCGGGCGTAGATTAGGGGAGACGGGTTTGAGTTTGTACGCTTGCGCGTCGATTAAGCTCGGGGCACAGGTGTGATGGTTGAGATGATTTGCAAATTTCTCGAAGGAATTTACAGTTAGAAACTCCAACAGTGGCCGTAGCAACGAACTATCGTGACGGTTAGAAAACGTTGATTGTTCAAGAGCTGTGCGTTTATCGCCGCAATAACTGTAGTGGAGCCACTGATCTAGGGAGGACTGAAAGACAGAATGCGAGAGCTTTGTGAAATACTTACATGAACATTGAATGAAAATAACGTGGATTTGGATTTCTTCATTTATCACTTTAGATGTGTTTAGAAATACAGACAAATTTGGGTATATTGAACTCTGATATAGTGAACGGTTGTAGCGAACTTAAGTCACTGATCTCGTTTCAGTTACATTACAAATAAGCATACGAAGATTTGATTATAGTGGCTTGGAACCTCGGCTGTTGTGGACATAGGAAACTCAACGTCCTGGAAATTAATTCCCTTCTAGAAAAGAACATATCGCCCCAGTGCCACAAATTCCAACACTGGGCAGCTTGAAAAAAATAATCTTCGGCCAAAGGTCATAATAGAAGAAGTCTCCCCTCAGGTGAATGAAGCGGTCCCGGAATGATTACCTTATGACACTCAGTTTCAATGCGGAAACAAAGGGCTTGTTCTCTGTGGGCTACAACTGGAGGCGGCGACGCACGATCGTTTGCTTCAGTTCCAAGCTTGGTGTTATTTGATATTTTGCAGCACAAAGCGCGTTGAGTTCTACGTAGGCAACAGGGAGCACGCGACTGCCACAGCCTGGCGAAATTCGCCATGCCGCTCGGAAAAGTGATCGGTTTCATTAGCCGCTTGCGCCATCTCGCTGCCCAAAGCATCTCATATGTTATTAGGCGAGTAAAAGGACCTTTTGAGAGTAGGATGGAGTTCCAACAGCGCCCAAACTGCATTACGATACTTGGATACTGAAGGCAATGCAGAATCAAGTGTGAAGAGAGCAGAAGTGAGAGATCTCTGAAGATAGAGAAATTACTAATGAAAAATATACAAAGCAAACAAGTGATACTACAGCAAATAACCAATACCAACAAGGAGAAATAAAGAAATTGAAATTCTAAGTTCGTACTGTAAATATATCTCGTATCTTTATATTAATAAAATCAACCGTTATGGAGATATTCTATTTAATTTTGACGCCATCGGATATACTGAACCAAAAATGCTAATCCTCGGTTATACTGAACTTTTGTTCATTATAACCCTAGTCGACTGTAGTTACAGTATAAGACAAAAAGAAAGGGTTGAGTTGAAGTGAATTTCTGGTTGAAATTGAAAAGCTTACTTGTGAAGTGACTTTTCATGAAACAATTGTTGAGGACGAGAAAGAATTCACATTAATCTTTATTGTTCAAGATAGAATTGAACCATTTCCAGTTACCTTTCAACGAAAGGAACGCAGTTTTTTAAAATTTGGCAGCATGATTATGAAGTGTCTTAAGAACATTTTAATCTGCAATACTAGAAAACAAACGAAAATAGACATATGTCATGTTGGAAATAAGCTATTGAATCTTACCTGTGACATTGAATGATTTAAGGTATGTTACACATGACATATTTCTGATTAAATTCACCACTGAACCAACGTACCGTAGTGTTCTGTTGTACAGCACCTCTCTGATGCGATCCTCTTCTGAATTGGTCCAAAGTCTCGGACAGAACACGTCGCTATCTTAAAGTGTCCTGACCGGGAGAGATGACTCAGGACATCATCTGATGTCACTGCCGTCCCTCTGACTGGGGGTCCTAGGTTTGAGTTCCGACGTTGGCAGGATTTACGACACTAGTTTGTCAGCTAGGTCCAATTCAGTTGCTGTGTGGAGGGAAAGTCTAGAGCCTCCGCTCTGATCGGTAGTTTTCATTGGTTTCTCCGATCAACACCAGGCGAATGCTGGAGCAGTACCTTAACAAACGAGCCACGGACCGCGCGCGATGTTTCCTACCTCTTCCTTGTTCTATCCTCACCTCATACACACACACTAACATGCACTGCACTACCACACATGCCGGGATATTGGTCGGGAGTGTAGAGCTTGTCCCGACTGGAGCGGTTCCCCGTTCGTGGGAGATATCTGGTTGGGGAAAACCCAGCTAGTGGACGGTACGTCGGCGCCGGATCTCGCCATACAGCGGTGGAGGACCACAGCCACCCCACGTAACAAAACATGCTCTAGACTTACGGGACTAATTACCTGAGTAGTTGAGTGCCCGTCACTAATAATCAATCAATCAACCAAGTGTTCTGAGACATTCCAGCTTGTGTTTCTTGAACAATCAAGGATTCAACCTTCAGTGTCGACATGGTACGTTCTAAGGCTGTGGTGTCGATAGAGTATTCCAAATGAACTTACACATTCTTAATTGGGGGGGAGGGATATCAGGCGATGCGGCGGTCTCATTTTGACGAGAGGCGGTCGACATTTTAAAGAGTGACTACTCGATTACTGTGTACGTTCAGACATTATTTTGTGGGAAATTGTCATTCTGCAGAGAGTTCAAATAAAGGATGGCTGTATGTATCATGTACATGTGAAAATTTGGCACAGGGAATAAGAATAACGTTAAATAATTCGTAATTAATAAATGAAGTGACTTATCGTCATAACAAATCGAACTCCATATCATGATACCAGGACTTCTGGATGTGAGATGCTTAACCAACAATCTGTCTTGACACTGTCTGTCTAGGGTGCATGATCTCCGCCAGGTCAGACACTCTACTCATCATTCGCGACTCGCGAAGTTGATCAAGTTTTCTTGGGACGACCCAAGAGTAATACTTGGTGGAAATCATGAAATGAGTTATTCAGTCTAGTGCGTAGGTAATACAAGAATGGAGTGTATAGAAGGGTGGCATTGCACGCACTAGGTGAAACCAAGTAGCTCAGTAGGGAGGTTATAATGGAACAGAGGTTGCCGAATCCTTTGTGCAAACATACAATCACGTACGTGATTAAGATGATACAAGTATTATTCCCAATAGATGCATCTCGGCTCCTCTAAAGAAACCGCACATACACGTAAGAGAGATGGTGTGGCAGGTTCTGGTAGTAATTGGGAGCCGGAAGACATGTAAAGTTTGCGCGCGCAAAGAGGGCAGGGATGTAGGAGGCAGGTAAGTTCATAACATGCATGCGCACGCTCAAGAACGCGCGATAGAAGATTCACCAAAGATCGAGATTCACCAAGAGATCGCGCGCGCCGTTGAATAAGCACGTGCCAATACACATGATCTGCTCTTATCATCCGCGCGTTCGTTGGAAGGTTTGGAAGTGTGTGAGATCGCTGAATCCAGCTTGGAATTGCGAGTATAACACAGGCAAATGAGTGAAAAGAAAATATTTTTATAAAAGCACGAAATACGTGATGAAATGCCCGATCCAAAAACACAACTAGTCTGCTAAAACAGCACGTCCCTTCTCGCCCGTACACTCGTACGTCCTTTCTCGCCCTTTCACGAAAAATTACGCCAAAAGTACTCACATTTTCGAAAAATTATACATGGCCTAATTTCAAAATCTATCTTTAAGGAACATATTTCATTAAGGAAAAAATCTCCATTTTTAATATTTTACTTGTAGGAGGACTCCGAAAAAAATTGAAGTTAAGCAATTTTCGAAAAAGCCGGTTTTCAACGAACATATGACTTGCACCATACTCTTATACGTCCTTCACACTGTCCAAAAACTAAATTTAATAAAAACAATGGAGCCATTGTTGTGAAAGTTATAAAAATGTCTCGTGTAAAGTACCCCCAAAATTAAAATGTCGGTTTCTAATTCAAAGGGCCACGATATCAGCCAGATCGATTGGGGAATATCAATTTTGCAGAAAATCGGTTGAACGGTTTAGCCGGTAGGACGGACGTGCAGACGTTTTGCCGTCATTCTATTTTTCTGTATCAAGGGCCTACGAAACATATATTCTGGCTACACCACGTCTTACAGGATTTTTTTATGAATTTAGCAAGTTGATTTATCCACTTTTGCGTTACCAGGGCCCTGTAATAAGAGTTTTTCTGCCGAAAATTCGCAGTTTTTTCGTGCCTCTTGCATTGTTGGAATACCGTCCCACTCTCCGAAGGCTCTATTACTCGCCTAATAATGTAGGAAATGCTTTCGGTAGAGTTTGGCGCAAGCGGCTAATGAAACTGATCGCTTTTCCGTGCGGCGCTCATTAAAGGCAATAAATAATTTCATTATTTTATTAATAATGCAAATTTTTAGTGCATATTTCTGCAGATTGAGTTTTTGTGAATAATTACTTTTTAGCTTCTGCACCTCTACGCGACACCTTGCATTAGTGAATTGAAGGCGTTCGGTACAAGTCCAAGTCCGATACAAGGTTTTGTAGTAATAAGGATTGCCTATAACGATTTATAACTGATATCGGGCAATAGCGTATTTATTATTTTATAAATGAAGCAAACTTTTATTGCAAATTTCAACAGATTGAGATTTTTTGAAAAAACATTGTGTCATTTTTTGTCGCCATATTGTATCATCTATGTTGTATTGATTAATTTGTGATCAGATTTGAAATTAGCGACCTCTAAAACCCCTAGGTAGAACTTAGTAATTGAATTCGATGCCATTTGAGGTTTCGCAACATTTCCATGCGCTTTTTCCCGCGGAATCTCAAGTAACATCATGCTTACAATTGAAGCAAGCAGTTGCGCGTCGCCGTTTCCTGTCGCAGCCCACTCATGGCACGGTCTTTGTTTTCGCTGTGAATTTGAGTGGTATTAGATCATCAGTAATGCCCCATTACCTCCACCTTCTTTGATTGACCGTTGTCCGACGATATTTTTTCAAGCTGACGTTCTAGTGTTTCCTTAGTTCACTATAGCCGAGATTTAGAGTTTATTATATCCGTATTTTTTTGTGCTTATTTATAATGTAAGTGAAGCGGGACCAGTGACATATACCCAAGTTTAATGTAACCGGAGGGGGCTGTACCTGGTACATTAGTTAAAAGTAAGTTGATAAGTGAAATGTTTCTACAGTTACTCTTAGTTTTATTAGATTATTTCTTGTTATGTTGATCTTGACTTAGTATTATAAACATATGTCTTCTAGTATAGAAAATTGTGTTTTGAGTATTATTATTTTTCTTATATAATGGTATATCGTGTTAACTAGTTGCTCTTACGATCTTGTATATTTATTGTATATTTATAGCCCTGAATCAGGCCTAATAATTGACCGAAACGTTGGCATTGTAAACGTTGACGTTGACTTTTATTGACCTACCCTCACGATCCTCCACGTAAAAGATATTTATATACAAAAATTGGCTATGCAAATTTACATGCAGTTTCAAATTCATTTCACATCGAACTACAGACACGCTTTATCTTGACTTTTCCTTCGCGTAACCACAACTAAAGTATTTTTACTTCATTAAATGCGCGCATCCCGAGCGTTTTCCATTTATCCTTACTCTTTAGTTGTTTGTGAAAAAAAAGTAGTCGCTGGCGGCGCACGCAAACCGGTCCGTTGGTATGTTCAGTGTACTTAGCACGTGTGTACTCAGCCCGGAAAGGAAGCAGAGGGCGGCACAGGTTCGATGTTTGGGAGTCCGTTCCGCCCACGCGGTACGGACTGACGCCACCGCCCACAGCAAGTACCCGGCCAGCCGATGAGTTAGTTGCGTGGGGGCGACCGTGTTTGCTCCACTTCCCTGTTGGCTGTCCTCCGCCCGCGCCCGCGCCCACGCGCAAGAGCAAAGGCATGACGTCGAGGTCCAATCGCTGGCGAAGTAAGAGTTTGTCACCCGGGCCAGAGGGTGATGTCTGGTCCCATTTCAGTCAAATAAGTAACTGAATATTATAAAGATATTTATAACAGTTATTTATATTATAAGTGATTAAAAGGCAGTTGTGTACATGTTGATTTGGTAAGATGGCGGAGGGTTGCGAAACAAGCGATTAGAGGTGTTAACCAGATAGAACTTTTGCATAAAGTATCCAGGATCACATCATGTGTTTCCGTACAGTGCAGTTAGAGTTACATCTGACGATTGCGTAATCTTGGCAAAAGAACTTATCTTATACTTCAGACAAAAAATGAGGTTGGTCTGATTTCGGGATAACTAAAGACAAAGATTTGCTGGTAAAGAACAGTTCAAACCAAACTTTTGCCAGCTGAATGCACTTGAACGAATAGGAGAAGCCTCGATTATATTAGTAACGTATCTAACTTGAATTGTTTATCTGAAGTGGTTTTGATTAAATTTTTGACATTTTCTGTGTCTTTAGGGCATTTTTGAAAAATGATCACTAAACTTTTAGTGATCATTTTTATCAATGGTTTAGGTTACCAAAATGCACCTTGGATTATCACTAATGAACACGTGTTTGCGTAATATTCCTTTTATCCTATTCGATCGTGTTTTAATATTTTGAAATTTTATAACTGCATACCTAACTGAATAAATGCATTTAGTTGACTTACGCATAACGTTTTATTACATGGTTTATAATATACCATAATAGTATCTAATGCAAGAGCATTAGATACCATCCGGGCGCTCGCGCGATTCTGTGTCACATGCGCGACAGCCGGCGGTAGTTTTGCCGCCGACGAATATCCTTCCCTTTTCTCAATATCAGAGCTTCTCGAGGTCGTCAGTGATTGGGAATTTATTAAATAACGTCAATTAGGCATTGTAGTAGATTTAAAATTTATTGACAAAAATTTAATTATTCTGCCGACAAGAAATTCCTGCAGGAGATAATCAGCAAAACCAATCTTCTATTTGGCTTCACAAAGCACTGACGACAAATATGTACAATATAATAACGTCATAATAAAAATCTAATTTGAAATATAATGAAGGAGGAAGGTGAAAATCCAATAAGTAAGATGAAAATGGTGAAGAGGTGAAAAGAGAATGTGTAGGCAGCTAAACATGTTATAATACAACGTGAATTGTAGGGATTATGAATCTACTTTTTTAAAATTCACTGTAATCACCTAGAAATTTTCACGTCATTTAATGTACATAATAATTAACATAAGAGAATTATAACGTTTGTATTACAAAAATATATGAAAAATACACTTACACATTCATCACACTTGTGGGAAAAAAACGGATAGGCGCGATCGCGTGGCGGTGTTCATGCCGCGTAGGGGGAAGACTGATGACGTTAGCCACTTTGGTGCGATTTTGTCGCAAATGGTGGGAGTTGAAGATGACGTTACCACTATTTTGCGTCTCAATAGATAACTAGAGCTTTAACCTTGCTTCCTGTCATGCTGAGTTTAATCATCAAAGCGCAGCGCCGATTTATTTTCAAAGGCGGCATTTATACCGCCCGCACGATTGCTCGAAGGTTTTATTGGACATAATAATGAATTGCTTCATTTATTAGTAACATACGAGTACACAGCATATTAAAAAATATGTATATACAAATTTATTCTGCTTAAAACTTTTAAGTACTTGGAATCGGATCCTAATTAAAGAGATTTTACTAATAAGTTTCTTATTAGTGAATTATTATTGTGATTGAAATATAATTAGAGAGAAATGTTTAACCTGAATGTTTCTCGATATTTTTAGGGCATCCAAACGTATATGTTCAAGAGCAATAACATTTATTTTCATTACGTATTTACGTTCAGGGTGTAAAACCCTTTACCATGCAATTAAACATCGGTAAGTAGAGACCAGTAGTGGTGACTCAGTGACATCTGTTTCCTCTGCAACTTCGTTGATCGGGATGTTCGAGATTTCGATTCCCGATGGAAGCGGATTTTCGACACAAGCTACATAACTACGTCGAACTCACCTACTATGTGGAGGAATGTTCTGTCGGGCGGCTGCTCCGATAGGAATTTTTCCGAGATGTCTTCAATCACTTTTTGGCGACTGTCAGACCAGTTTCTTAAGAACAGGTGACAACCAGCGCATGCACTTTTCTTCTCTATAGTCCCATCCTCTGCCTTTACACACACTTACATGTATATGTATTACACTAGCACGCACGTCGGGAGAGCTGTCGGTAGCTTCAAGCTCGTCCCGTTTAGAGCGGTGCCCCGCAAGAGAGATACCAGTAGAGAGATATTCCGCAAAATGAAGCGTAGTTCGGCGCCGGATCCCATGTTCCAGCGGAGGAGGAACACAGTCACGTGCTCTCGTGGCTCAATGGCGAAGTCGCTTGCCTATACACTACTGATGTTCCTGGTTCGATTCCAGTAGAATTCCCGTAAAACCTCATGTGAAATTTGTTACGACGAAACGAGTTTGCATGCTTCACAGGAGCTACTTCGTCCCTTGTGAAGTGTTCTAAACTTTACCCCAATCCTAATTCCTTCATATTCTGGCCGCGCAGTAGTGACGCAGAGGCGCGGAGAAGGAGGCGCGTACGCGGAGATGCTACATGGCGGTCCTCTTGACAACTGACTGCGACGAGACGTGACATATGACATTGAAATATTAATGGAGGATTACGCCGAAAGCGCAAAGCGCTTAACGCCCCCCAGGGCTTGGAGACGCTATGTGTCAACTGAAAACGCAACAAATTAAAAAAAAAAATACTGCACTTTGGACTAATAATCAAAGTATTTAACGTTCCCAGAAACAATAAATTCCTACTTTTATATAGGAAAACCCTGTATTAAATCATGGTTTAAAAGTATTGTCGAAATTAACATTGCAATTGTACAATTATAACTGTACAATTTTAAAATATAGTTTATATCGCCCATTGAATGGTGTGACACCGCCCACCTCTTGCGTCCCTTCGTAACTTACTCCTGGCCTGGCCAAAGCAATGCGCCATACTATAATGCATAGCGTGCCCAGAAAGGGCCAAGGATTCGTACTGCCTCTAATTTTTTTAAAACGGGCGCTGTAGCTTACGTAATAAACAGTTCATTTCTTTAAATATGCGCAGTCTCATCTTCACCCTCTTTAACCTGACAATTTGGAAAACTGTTATACATTTGGAGAAGACTATCCAAGCCATCTTCAATTCAATTATGTCTCATTTTCCGTGGCGAAGTTCAGACTATTAGGCCTGCTCTTCTGCCTGACCATGAAAATTCCGCCACTCTTCTTTTACCATCTAGCGGAGAAAGAAGGTATCACTCGGGCGACGAAACAGGCGATTTGAATTTTGCTAACATGCTTTTTTTAGGACAGCGCTGTGAACAACACTTAACATGAAGTTAACAAGTCAATACTATCAAAATTTGTAAACATCCAGTTTTTAAGGGAGAACAAAACTCATATTTGATAGTCTACACTTTTTATCGTGTCACATTATCAATTTCAATAACATTAATTATGATTAAGTAATTTACATTACCAAAATCAATTTAAACTATTCAATTTTCCGTAGATTACTATAAAGTGAACATGAAAATGAACAATATGCAATTAGCAGATTTCAGGTAACAAAATTTCTAGGTCTCTCAATTCAGTCAAACCTCAAATGGAATGTATATTTAACAAAATTAAACACTAAATTAAGTTCATTATGTTATGCATTCACAATTCTTTCAAATTCTGTCAGCCTTCATGAAGCCCGTTGCGTGTATTTCGCAAATGTATATTCCCGTCTGAGATATGGCATAATATTCTGGGGAATCTCATCATGTAGTACTCAGACCTTTAGGTTGCAAAAGAAAATCATTCGAATAATGAAAAAATGCCATCCGTAGATTGCAAAAGGAAATTATTCGAATAATGAAAAAAATTGCCATCTGGGTGATCCCTGCAAGCCTCTCATCATTGAGTTTGGAATCTTACCACTGCCTTGCCTATATATTTACTAATCTGTAATATTTGTCAAAAGTTTCTTACTTAACGGTGGCCACATATTTTCATGCAATACTGATATTTATAATTACAACACACGTAAAAAGCACGTTTATAAAGTGTCAGTATCAACAGTGTCAAATCTCAGTGTTTATAATAAAAATGATGGGAAGTAATTCTGGAACTCAAGAAAACGTGCGCAGATGAACTTCTCCCCCATACTCACATAGTTTTTACTATTTTGACTAAATAAATTTAAATAAATCTAAATCTAAAGTATATTCGATTTTGAAATTATGCGTGAGAATTCATTTTTCGTATTAAACATAACTGGCAATTAATTACGGGTGCATTGTCGGCCATTTCCGTTCCGGCATAGATCAAAGTTATCTCTTATGTGTCGCGTCGTGCCAGCACAGACTTGTTTTTCATAGCGATAACCGGTGGAAACTAATTGCAAATTATCAGTTAATTAGTAATTAATTAACAATAAATTCTCGTGCCGTTTCCGTCGCGTCGCGTCAAGCTATCACACAGTCGTTTTGCATGGTGGTAACAAGTCAATCAATTATAAATTATGGCAATTGGCAATTAGTTCTCGTGCCATTTCCGTGTAGTTACGAACTGAATTTATCTTACGACTGTGTGTGCTGGCGTAGCGTCAAGCCAGCACACTATCATTTTTCTTGGTGATAGAGACAATTGATTCTAAATTGTGAAAATTAATAAACAATACATTTTGGCGCCATTTCAGTCCAGCAACGGTTCAAATTTAACTTGTGTGTGTGCTTGGTTGGAGTAGAGTTAATAATCGCATATTGCAGTGGAGATTATGACCGGCTCAGCTGACTGACAATGTCAACAATCGGTGCCGCGTCTCTGTCTGGGAGGTCGCGCTTCTTGGGTCAAGGCCGTGCAAGTTCAAGGCGCGGGGCCGCAGGTGGCGCCAGTAATCGGGACGGGACGGGACAGGACTGGACTGGACTGGACTGGACTGGACTGGACTGGACGGGACGGGACGGGACGGGACGGGACGGGACGGGACGGGACTGGACGGGACTGGACGGGACTGGACGGGACTGGACGGGACTGGACGGGACTGGACGGGACTGGACGGGACTGGACGGGACTGGACGGGACTGGACGGGACTGGACGGGACTGGACGGGACTGGACGGGACTGGACGGGACTGGACGGGACGGGACGGGACGGGACCGGGCGTGGCGTGGTCTAGCGGTACGTAACGGCTGGGCGTGGCGAGGAGTGACATGGGGGCAAGGCGTGGGGAGACGTAGTGAAGCCAGGAGTGGCGTGGCGAGACGTGAAGAGGCGTGACAAGGTGTGACGTGGCGGGGCGAGGCGTGGCGAGGTGTGCTGTGCCGTGGCGTGTCGAGGCGTGGTGTGGCGAAGTGTGACGTGGCGTGACGCAGTGGTGCGTGGCGAGTCATGACGTGGGTGACGTGGCATGGCGTGGTGTGGCGTGGCATGGCGTGGCATGACGTGACGTGATGTGACGTAACGTGACGTGACATGTAACGTGGTGGTACGTGGCGTTGCGTG
Organism: Gryllus longicercus; assembly: GCA_038098605.1. Classification (NCBI taxonomy): domain Eukaryota; kingdom Metazoa; phylum Arthropoda; class Insecta; order Orthoptera; family Gryllidae; genus Gryllus; species Gryllus longicercus. Next base: position 642,319 of record JAZDUA010000258.1, on the reverse strand, counting down.
GCGAGGCGTGGCGGGACTGGGAATGTCATGGGGGCGTGGCGAGGCGAGGAGTGACGTAGCGGGGAGTGGCGAGGCGGGGCATGGCGAAGCGTGATGTGGCGCTGCGTGGTAATGATCGGCGTGGCGTGGCGGGGTGGGGCGGAGTGCCGCGGGGTGTGGTGAGAAGCCGCCGGTGGCCGCCTCGGAGGTGTGTGCGCGGAGCGTCGCGGCCCATCGCGGGGTGGAGCGGGAAGAGGCGTGCCTGAGGCGCGCGTCGAGGGAGCTCAGGCACTAGTTGATAGATAATTAAAGTTCTGCTGGGTTTGCCCCATGGGGATGGTGGCAAATAGCGTTAATGTATTCCGTGAGGCAGCAATAAAAGCGGCGTGGTGGTGCTGTCGGCCGCACCCGCCGCCCTAACCGCCCCCCTTTCCGCCACTCTCGGCCCCTTAGGCGCTTCCCCCCACCCGTCGCGGTGCCCCCTGCCTAGCGCCCTCGGAATTTAATATCACGCACACGCGTGCCTCGCCTAGTACTTTTGTAGGAACTTATTTCTCCTTCAAATGTAGCCTCGCAAGAACCACTCGCGTAGCGCCGGGGCCACTATATTGCGAGTGCATTTCTTCTCGGTCTAGTGAGCCGTGCGACGGCCGCGGTGGCGAGGGTGCTATGCTGCTAGATGGTGCCAGAGAAGGGAGGAGGAATCAGCGAGGGTGGGGGTGCAAGCCGGAGAAAACGGGCGAGTCGCGGGCAGGGTGGTTGGAGTGCTGGTGGTGTATCGAGCGTGAGAGATGATCGAGGACAAGAAAATAAAATAATAAAGTGGTTGCGGGTTGTGTGGAGGTACGGCTGTTGCTCGATGTGGGGAGAGGACAAGCGTGGATTAAGAGAATGATATTGGGAAAGAGAATGAGATAATACGCCGTAGAGACAGAGAGAGGGGGAAAGGAAGAAAAAGAGAGCGGAGAGAATAGAGAGCGAGGGAAGATACAGTAAGAGGTTGTAAGATTCTGAGAGGGGAGGAGAGAATGAGAAAAGGGGACGAATAAAATGGGGAAAGTGGGAAGGGAAGAGATAATAGAAAAAAAAACACGAAATTTCTTCGACAATCCCAAACATGTTTCGGCAAAATAATGTTTCTAAATATACTTGTGTATCTTGGAAACAAAGTAATTTCTCAACCTGATCAATGAATCAGAAATTTGTGTCTTTATTTAACACTCTGGCTGCCATGCGCGACCATATGGTCTCGTAGAGAGATTTAATTTTTTCAAGCTGCCCTGATGGTCAACGTAACAAGAAGTATGTAACTGTGTGTTTAGTTGAATTGGATTTTGAAAGACTATTTTATTAAATTTATATCATTTTTTTCACGCTAGCACTCAAATGAAGCAGTTACTGCGTTTTGGCTACGCTTTATTAGCGTCCACATATCTATTTCGCTTATTAAAAGTACTGTAATCTTGGGATAGGAATGGATACTGCATTGCTACTAAGCAATTCTATTATAATATTTATTACTTTGAGGTTAAAATGCAGTAAAGATTAAATGATACAGATTTAAGTTTACATCACTATGCGAGAACGGAGTATTCAGTGCTTGTTCTAGGCGGTAGTGGGCGATTTGAGGGTGAAAACTTGTGATATGCTCATGTATTTCATCCTTAGAGATGAAATTCAGTGGCTGAGATTTGTCTCTTAACAGGCAGAGGACACAAATCTCCTGTGGGTGTTTTTGATAACACTTCAAAACCAAACGGTCGTTGCTTGTATGTGCAAATGTGGCTAGGAAATTATGTGCAAACAATAAATGATTGTCCGTCATCACCAGTTAAAGCATAACAATATGTTTTTTTCTTCTTGGAGCTAGCAAATCCTTGGCAGTATTCTTCCTTTTAACTTCGAAGCGCTCACTTGAAGTATGGACAAATCCTCTTTTTTCAATATATGTCCTCTCTCAAAATTTTCTATTTATTTTTATTCTGCGATCTTCTGAAATTCTTACTTTGCATTTAATATTCATATGACGACAAAACTAAACGTTTGGCCTTAAGTCTGACTTCTTTTTCATATTTCAACTTTCAATGCTTTCTTTTATCTTTCTCCTTTTTTCTAGAGTGTCTTTCTTGGCAGTTGTAAATTCAACACTTTGTGAATTTGCATTTTCCTTGTTCGGCTTTTCTGCATTCATTCCTGTGTCCGTAGTTTAGGATAGGTGTATATTTTCTTTCGTCCATTCTAGATGTCGATTTTCACCAGAAGTAGAGGAATTTGCAGCTTAGTGCTTACAATGTCATTCTCTAACCATACTGGTAAAATGTTCAAAATCTAGGTCTCGGTGTACAATATAACTGTAATTGATGATGCTATGATGGAGTTAATGACATATTCATCGGATTCTGCAATATTAGTGGGTTTATGGAACAACAATCCTCTTTGCCGGAAGGTTGTTGTAAGCGTGTTCGTTACTGTGTAGTGCCAACTCGATTGTCCCGGTTAAGTATCTGGAAGACATTCCACTGTTCTGATTGTTTTTTCCATCACTTATAACAGATTCACTTGACTTAAGTAAGCTTACAATGTGTTTACCACGGCTGTAAATCATGGTCGAAAGAACAACCACAAACTTTTCACAAACTGAATTACCACACTGAGCATAACTTTCAACAGCGTTGCTGCCAACAATAGTGATTTTCCGGCAAATTTGAAAAGTTTTTGTTGACACGGCGCATTTTTTTTGAAGATTGCATATGTTTATGGCTTTATGATTTGAGCATTTTTTTCAGATGTAAATGACATCAGAATACAGTTTGATACATCTATAACTTATACCTTAACCGAGATTTGAATTTGCCCTTAATACGGTGCTTTTCTAATTTCAGATATCACTATTTGGTACTTTGACGAGATATAAACTGGCGCTTTTTATAATATGTCTTCACAAAACACACTTTCAATACGGTACTCCAAACTAAAGGAACTAAATAATTCTAGCACATTTCTTAGAGAGAATGCAGTGTCTACTTACAGTTCACGAGAAATGCAGTAAATGACGGTTATATATACTGCGTTAATAATAAGTATGCTCTGTTAACTGCGAGATATAAACTAACAACGTTCTTCCAATGTTAACGTTCTTCCTAAACACACAACCATAATAAGATGTAGATGGGATAAGATGGGAAAGCAATACTTGTATAACACAAGTAATTAGAATATCGCGTAAAAACAAACATACTTTTTACATGAATTCTAAATATAGTAATATATCACCCGACTTCCATGCCTACTTCGGAAAATACAGAATCATTTTAAGGAAAGGAATCAAACAGGCAAAAATAATAAAAAATTATCAGGATATTTTGAACGTTAATAACAAGGTTAAAGCAACGTGTCTAATCGTACAAAAACGACTATATCATATGATAATTTGTATAGAATTCGGTTTTAAAGGATAATGACAAAACATAAGCCTCCAGGTAAGAGTTCACGCCTCCTCAACAAATACTTTTCAAGAATTGGGGTTGATCTCGCGAAAGGAACTAAAATAAAAAAATCTTACATCATACGTATCCTAAAAACAAATTCGATACGATGTTTGTTTCCGAAACTTCATCCGGTGAAATCCTCAACCTAATAGTCGCCATCTAAAATGTAAACATTCGTCTAGTATAAATCATTTTACTGAAAAAAGGTTTTTTTTATTTTATGCAAGATGCTTTTTCGCAGATGAATCAATATAAAGCACATGCTGGAATATTTTTAGATCTTTTAACAGTTTTGTCGTCATTGACCACAACATATAGCTCTCAAAATTACCTTCACATACAATTCGTGTTTTTCGTGCCTTACACAGGATATTCACATACCATAAATAACGACGCAAAGAGTAGAAATATCGTACTGGCTCGAAATATCATTTTATCTTTCCAATTCTTTTGCAATCGAGCATAAGGTCCCGCAGGATTCGGACATAGGCCCTATCCTCTTTCTTTTACATATAAATGCTATGCCCTCATCCATTAGAAACCAAAGTACAGTTCTCTTTGCTGATGACACAAATGTTCTTTGTAAAAAAGAAACAATAAATAGTAATATTTCAAATGTTTAAAATCTTTTTAATAACAAATCAATAGTTAACTAAGAAAATCTGTTTAGGTGCGGTTTTTTATTTCAAACCGGCAATTGCATGGGACATTAAAAATTGAAATTATGTAAATGCCTGATGTAAAGATAACATATTCTGGGTCTTTCACTTCAGTCAAACCTCAAATGGAATATCCATACAATTCATTTGAACATTAAATGAAGTTCATTAGATTACGTATTTAGAATACTTTCAAATTTATTCAACATTCGTGCAGCTCGTTGCGTCTATTTTGCTAAATGTATATTCCTGCTTGAGATATGGCAGAATATTTTGAGGAAGTTCAACCTATAGTACCCAAACTCTTAGATTGTATAAAAAATTGTATGAATAATACGCTGGAGTTTTCGCTGTATTTTAAGTATAAATAATAAATATCTCTATAAAGTATTTGAGTTACTGCGAGTGTGCGAATGATTGAAAAAAATTAACGCCACGCAACAGAAGGTAACCAATTCACAACTCCAACAACAAAAAAAGCACTACATCCAAATACTGTTAGTGCGCATTATGGTCCGACAATTCCACTAGAACCAGTAGGAAAGCAAATAACTATAAATCACAATGGCATGGCAAAATACATTTTCTGCCGAAATATATTCCTGGGGTCCATAAGTCACTTCTAAAGCTCCAAATCTACCACAATGTTCTCGAAAATCCAACAATAATTTCTGATTTTCTCACGGAAGAAAACAGCCATCTGCAAAAGGAATAGAGGGGTCATTTCACAAGCAAAAAAACCATCGTTGCCTACAGTGTTTACAACTGATTCACATAACTAGCCAGAAACAAGATGGCCAAGATTCCAAAACACGAACTGCTCACTGGATCAGTAGTCGAATGCTCACCATTATTTCATTTCAAGGCAATCAATTCAATTGCAACCCCCAGTTTCATTATGTTAAATAATATGTTATATGAAGTCCTTTTTTCTTTAACTATTAACACGTTCACTGCCAAGCGCATTGTCGCTATACTACTCTTTGGTAGCGTACCGTTTCCGTGCCAACGGTAATTGACGCACTTCTACACTTCCCTACGCTAAGAAAAACGCAGTATCGGCTAAAAAAATGGAATATTGAGACATGCATATCACTGCACCCAAAACATCAGCTTTTTCTACTTATCTTAGTTAGAATGTCGAATCTGATACGATATAGAGATTATTTGAATTTAAAATACAGTATCTACATCTTATTATGGTTGTGTGTTTAGGAAGAACGTTAACGTAGGAATAACGTTGTTTGTTTATATCTCGCAGTTAACAGAGCATACTTATTAATAACGCAGTATATAACCGTCATTTACTGCATTTCTCTTGAACTGTAAGTAGACACTCCATTCTCTCTCAGAAATGTGCTAGAATTATTTAGTTCCTTTAGTTTGGAGTACCGTATTGAAAGTCTGTATTGTGAAGACATATGATATTGAAATGTATAATTTGCGCAAGTATTTTAAGCAGAAATCGCGCGTTATAGTGAATTGAAAGCTATGAGAAAAATATATATTTTATATTATTTGTTTGTAAATATATATTACATTTACATGTACTCCCAAAATACTGCATGTAAATATAATTCACTGAAAATAGTACAAACGCAACAAAAACATGCAAATATATAAATAAATGTCTTTTAGAGCTGGCGAGTCTTTGGTTCTTAGATGTACAATAATATGATTTTTACGAATTGTTCTTGAGAGCATATTCAGCAGAAACATTCAGGGATGAATTCCCTCGGAAGGCAAAGTTCCAGTTTGCCCATGCGAATGCGTCTCTGGAGACGAGGGAACTCAACGCGGAGCCCTGATCCAGCGGCTTCGCGAATTCTCCACGGAGAAGGCAAAGGGAGGAGGGCCGGCCGACGGCGGCAACCGGCCGTAAAAAGACCCGGGGACGGGGCGAAGCAGCTCTCCATTGTCAGCGGAACGGCGGAAGTTAGTCTTGAAGAACCGGTCGAGGCCAGCGGCGACCGAAAACTTTATGCGAGCGAAGAGAATCGGCCGGCTGAATGCGCCCACCCCGCTGTTTGCACGCTTGGACCCGACCGACCCGACCCGCATGCGCCTCTGAGACTGCCTGGGATGAGAGTATTACCGGATCCTGGTGCTCAATAGAGCAACAAATAGCTCAAAATTCCCACTTAGAATTAATGTAAAAGATACGAATCTGCATGACATTTGTATTGGTTGAACCTTTAAATTTGTAATAGCTCGTAGTATGTGAGAAAACACCTCAAATATAATCGAAAACTTTAGTTCTATTACGAATGCATTCATTATAGTGTAACGAATATTGCATCACCTGCCGAAGTCGCTGCGCGTGGATTGCGTCATCTGCCGCCGCCCCTTCCCTTCCCCCCGAACTGGACGGTTCCGGACAATCCGCGAGCCGCGGAGAAAGGCCCAGAATATGCCGGGTGCCTGGAGACAAGAGCCGGGCAGGTATAAATGCGCCGGCCGCGGCGGCCGCGAGTTAGTTAACAGTTTTAACAGGAGTCATTCAGAAGTTAGAAGAGAGTCAACAGAAGGAAGTCAGTAGTGAGCAGTAAGACGTCAGTCCGTCAGTGTGTCCGAAGTGGAAGCTGTGCTGGGAAGTGTGCATTGCGGTGAAGAGTGGTGCAGTGGTTGAACAGCAGTCAGCAGTCTGAAGTCTGCAGTGGAAGCTGAGCTGTGAAGGGTGCATCGCGGTAAGCAGTGGTGCAGTGGGGAAACAGCGGTCAGCAGTTTGAAGTCTGCAGTGGAAGCTGAGCTGTGAAGTGGGCATCGCGGTAAACAGCAGTGCAGTGGACCCTGGTGTGCGCAGTGAAGTGTGGTCTCAGGGGAGCGTTCTCTCCCCCACCCTCTTCGGCCTGTACGTCAATGATGCGCCTCTGCTAGCAGAAAGGAGAACGGGAATTCAGCGTTGCGGGCTCCTGATGTTCGCGGATGACTTTGCATATTACGCGAAATCGGCGAACAGCAGGCAAGCAGTGAGATACCTGAACGAATGCCTCGCCGCCTTTCCCACCTGGCTTCGCCAGAAACGCCTCACCCTAAACCTAGAAAAATGCGTGGCCGTTAACTTCACCCGTCAGAGGGCAGACCCCGAGGAAACGGTGTTGCTTGCGGGCGCGCATCTTCCTTGGTCCCCAAGCGCGAGGTACCTTGGCGTGACTCTAGATCGTGGCCTCTATTGGCACCAGCACGCCAAGGATCTTCGCCACAAAATTCTTGCGAGGACATCCCTCTTGCGTCCCCTCCTTAGCTCCCCGGACCTATCTCTCTCGCAGAAGCGTCTCCTTTTCACCGCCTGCATACGAAGTTTATGGACTTATGCTTGCGAAACCTTTGCGGCAGCACCGGTCTCGACCCTACGCCCGATTTGGGCGGCCGAGAACCGAGCGGTACGGACCGCCACGCGGCCGCATCTCCCTCCTCCTCCTCCTAACCGCCACCATAGGAACAGTGCAACCTACGGGGCCCTGGGCGTGAGTCGGCAGCTGCCAGAGGAGATCCGCCGCAGGGCACACACGGCGCTCACGCGGGCACTGGGCCCGAAAGCTCCGCGGCTCTTGCGCGAAACCGGTCGGGCAGTGAACTGTGAGGTCCACCGGACGTATTTTGCGCCGAGAGGGCCCAAGCAAGTGGCCTCCACGTTCCGGGCGCTACCGCCGCAGCTTCTCGCAGAACTCTGCGAGCAGCGGCGTGAGGCTCCCAGCGGGACGAGTGAGGCTCATTGTGCCTAGCCGCCACGGACGCTTGGAGCAAAGTCGGCGCCGTGGCGCACATAGTGTAAATAGTGTAAATAGTGTTTAGGATGTATATAGTGTCGTGTGAAAGTGCGTATGTCAAGTGATCTAGTGTGAATGTGCGTGTGAATGAGGAAAAAAAAAAAAATACCCAAGAAAACAAATACTAAAGCATGACGAAGAACAAAGACTTGTGTTAATCTTAGGTTGCCGGCCAAAGTGCAGGCTTCATCCATAGGTTAAGTTAGAAATAAGTTAGTAAGTAAGTTCTGCCCCTTTCTTTGCCGCATAAGCCATAGAGCTGCGGCGTATATATTGTACCCCAATAACTAAATAAACTCCCGCCTCGCCAGGGCTACTGGCGGGGGGAAAGTTGAAAAAAGTGTGGTCTGCGCAAGGAATTGTGGTCTGCGCAGGGGAATTGTGGTCTGTGCAGGGAATTGGGGTCAAGTGCAGTGGACATTGGACAGTGCATGGACTGACTGATACTGTAGAAGAAGAGAACTGTTTAAATAAATAGTGTGTAAGAAGTGAAATGTGTAAATAAATCAAGAGAACGGAGTCGTGTGTAACAGTGTAAATAATTAAGTGTAATATATCTGTAAATAGACCAAGTAGTTTTTAGTGTAAGTAGATTTTAGTGTATAGTTGTTCCCGAATAAAACGTCTTTGTTTAAACAATATTGTGTTGGTTTTAATTCACCACGGAGAAACGTTACAATTGGTGTCAGGTGTGGGGTTGGTGTGTGTTTAAATCAGTATAACGTGTGGTGAATTAAAACCTTAATGAAAATGGAGTTAACAAAATCCTTACGGGAACTGAGAGTAACCGAGTTGAAGATGGAGTTAGAAGACAGGGATCTGGAGACCACCGGAACGAAAGCAATATTACAAGAACGCCTTGCTAACGCGTTGAAGGCAGCAGGAGAGGATCCAGAGAGTTTTCGCTTCGAGATGTATTACGAGGGTATCTCTGTCCGAGCACTCGTAGCAGAAGTGCGAAAAATATGGGAGATAGCTGACACAACGTCAGAAGAAAAACTGATAGGAAATTCCAGAATTTCGGAAGAAAAGGTGTCAGAAAACCTGGAACAAGCGGCAGCGACAGAAGAAGCGGCAGCGACAGAAGAAGCGGCAGCGACAGAAGAAGCGGCAGCGACAGAAGAAGCGGCAGCGACAGAAGAAGCGGCAGCGAAAGAAGAAGAAGAAGCGGCAGCGAAAGAAGAAGAAGAAGCGGCAGCGAAAGAAGAAGAAGCGGCAGCGAAAGAAGAAGAAGCGGCAGCGAAAGAAGAAGAAGCAGCGAAAGAAGAAGCAGCAGCGAAAGAAGAAGCAGCAGCGAAAGAAGAAGCAGCAGCGAAAGAAGAAGCGGCAGCGAAAGAAGAAGCGGCAGCGAAAGAAGAAGCGGCAGCGAAAGAAGAAGCGGCAGCGAAAGAAGAAGCGGTAGCGAAAGAAGAAGCGGCAGCGAAAGAAGAAGCGGCAGCGAAAGAAGAAGCGGCAGCGAAAGAAGAAGCGGCAGCGAAAGAGGAAGCGGCAGCGAGAGAAGAAGCGGCAGCGAAAGAAGAAGCGGCAGCGAAAGAAGAAGCGGCAGCGAAAGAAGAAGCGGCAGCGAAAGAAGAAGCGGCAGCGAAAGAAGAAGCGGCAGCGAAAGAAGAAGCGGCAGCGAAAGAAGAAGCGGCAGCGAAAGAAGAAGCGGCAGCGAAAGAAGAAGCGGCAGCGAAAGAAGAAGCGGCAGCGAAAGAAGAAGCGGCAGCGAAAGAAGAAGCGGCAGCGAAAGAAGAAGCGGCAGCGAAAGAAGAAGCGGCAGCGAAAGAAGAAGCGGCAGCGAAAGAAGAAGCGGCAGCGAAAGAAGAAGCGGCAGCAAAAGAAGAAGAAGCGGCAGCAAAAGAAGAAGAAGAAGGAGCAGCTGCAAAAGAAGAAGAAGAAGCAGCAACAAAAGAAGAAGAAGAAGCAGCAGCAAAAGAAGAAGAAGCAGCGAAAGAAGAAGAAGCAGCGAAAGAAGAAGCAGCAGCGAAAGAAGAAGCCGCAGCAAAAGAAGCAGCAAAAGAAGAAGAAGCAGCAGCAAAAGAAGAAGAAGCAGCAGCAAAAGAAAACGCAGAAGTAGAAAAAGAAGTTTTTAAACGAGTGGTAGAAAATGAAGATGGCTCCCAGAAGAGGAGAAATGATTTTGTCTACCGAATTGAAAGGTCCCGGTATGAAAACACGCGGGTCATCCATTCCAGTCGGCTGGCCCCGTGCGCGGGAGGTAATGAAAATGACGGAGAAGACACCACAGGAGTTTGTGAGTTGGGCATGAAAATGTTCACTTTTGACGAGTTTATGTCTCATAATGGCGGGAATGATATGGCGCGTTGTGGTGTGGCAATGGAGGTGCAACAGGATCTGTTTACGGTACTCCAGAAATATTCATTAGCGCATTGTGTTGCCCAGGATCTGGATATGACCAGAGGTGTTGCTGCTGTATTCGGAAGAAAATACAAGAGAATGGAAGAATTGGAGAACCTGCGACCGGATATTGGGAATGACCTGCTTCTCCGCGACGTGAGTAAAGATGTGCATTTTGTTATCACAAAAAGAAAGTCACATCGCAAGGCCACCTTCAGAATCTTGGGAAAACTCTGCTTGAATTACGCCAACATCTGCATTATTTCACTAAACGCGATCCGGGACGGATCGCATCTAAGGAGGGGGCAATGTAACGAATATTGCATCACCTGCCGAAGTCGCTGCGCGTGGATTGCGTCATCTGCCGCCGCCCCTTCCCTTCCCCCCGAACTGGACGGTTCCGGACAATCCGCGAGCCGCGGAGAAAGGCCCAGAATATGCCGGGTGCCTGGAGACAAGAGCCGGGCAGGTATAAATGCGCCGGCCGCGGCGGCCGCGAGTTAGTTAACAGTTTTAACAGGAGTCATTCAGAAGTTAGAAGAGAGTCAACAGAAGGAAGTCAGTAGTGAGCAGTAAGACGTCAGTCCGTCAGTGTGTCCGAAGTGGAAGCTGTGCTGGGAAGTGTGCATTGCGGTGAAGAGTGGTGCAGTGGTTGAACAGCAGTCAGCAGTCTGAAGTCTGCAGTGGAAGCTGAGCTGTGAAGGGTGCATCGCGGTAAGCAGTGGTGCAGTGGGGAAACAGCGGTCAGCAGTTTGAAGACTGCAGTGGAAGCTGAGCTGTGAAGTGGGCATCGCGGTAAACAGCAGTGCAGTGGACCCTGGTGTGCGCAGTGAAGTGTGGTCTGCGCAAGGAATTGTGGTCTGCGCAGGGGAATTGTGGTCTGTGCAGGGAATTGGGGTCAAGTGCAGTGGACATTGGACAGTGCATGGACTGACTGATACTGTAGAAGAAGAGAACTGTTTAAATAAATAGTGTGTAAGAAGTGAAATGTGTAAATAAATCAAGAGAACGGAGTCGTGTGTAACAGTGTAAATAATTAAGTGTAATATATCTGTAAATAGACCAAGTAGTTTTTAGTGTAAGTAGATTTTAGTGTATAGTTGTTCCCGAATAAAACGTCTTTGTTTAAACAATATTGTGTTGGTTTTAATTCACCACGGAGAAACGTTACAATAGTTTCCACGCTATCCCGTCTTAAAAAATAACAAAAACGTTTGTCACTGTGTTCTTAGTTTACAATTCGCTACAACTTATCGCAGCACTTTGCATCCAAATGGTGACCCGTCGAGGTGGGTTGGTTTACGTCCTGATCGTCGCTCATGTGTTCCTTTCTCCATCTTCCATCCTCGTGCTCTAATTTCATATTTCACCTATGTTATTTTATCTCCCCTTTCTTCTTCCTCGCTGGCCTTTCCTGCGTGCTGAACGTTCACCCATGTGTTTGCCGTGCTTGGCGACCCGTATCGAGGGGAATGAGTGACCTTAGACTTGAGGAGTCTGTACAGGCTTTCTTGGCGGCTGCCTTGACGCCGGACGTTTGTTGGTAGATATGATCTACACACGTTCACTTCGAACACCGGTTAGCCCTGGTGGCTGAGAGGAGGTATCTGCACCTTGTAAGTCCCAATACACTTTCTTTGTCTTCGGGTTCTTCTAGACGGGCGATCGGGAGCTAACCCACTCCCGAACAGTCAGCTCGGAGTAGGTCTTTGACTGAACTTTGTGTGTCCCCTTGTTGGACTTGATGGTGGGTAGGAGCACGGAGAGGAATCTGCTTCAATTCCATAGAGCATAAAACAAATTGCTTGCAGTCTTCCGGAAGGAAGCGGCGATGTTTTGAAAGGACAGTTAGTTGTAGACAAATAGTAGTCGTCGTCGTAGTCGTCGTAGTCTTCGTCGTAGTCGTCATCGTCGTCGTAGTCGTCGTCGTCGTCATAGTATTCGTAGTCGTATTCGCCGTTATCGCAGTTGTCGTAAAGCACTTTCTTCCTCAGAGAAGAAACCACAAATGACATGCGTTGAAGAAGAGCAAACATTTAAAAGTGTACGAGCAGTCTGTCTTGCGCGAACCATTGAGGACTCATTTGCTAAACTCCAAACGCTTGTGCGACAAACAAATTGTAACATTCTCTTTGAAGCCCGCATTGTCGAGCAAATGGAGATCATGGAAACAACGCATATTGCTGGCCTCCATACCAGTGACCACTCACCCTATCCCTAACCTTTGCAAAGGAGTGGTCAACCATGAGGATTTTGCGTCCGAAACTGAAGAGGAACTTCTCTCTTTCTTTAAGAGCCAAGGTGTCACCGATCCTGACGTTCAAACTTCCTTATCTCCAAGAGAGAATTACTAGTGGATTTTATAATATTCGCATGCGGGAGGATGTGCCTAACCCATTGGGTTGTTTCAAGTGTGAGAGGTTTGTTCAGACGCAACAACGGCGCATGGCTGATAGCCTTGTTTGCGCAAAGTGCTGCAAATCCACAGACGATCCAGGTCCCTGGGCATCTGTACTTCGCTGTGTTAATTGTGAAGAAGACCATGCGGTGAAATCTAACAGATGCCCTACTTTTCTGAGGGAGAGGGAGATTCAAATATCCTGGAGTCAGAGAAAGCGTCCTTTTCTGAGGCGAAACGTCGATACCAGACGATGAATCCTGTGAATCTGACTCGTTCTTCTCCAGTACCGTGGCCAATATGATTAATTACACAGCAAGTTGCCAAACGATACCTACTGCTCTCTCAGTAGCACCCTTCTCTTGCCAGGTGTCTCCTGCGGATTTCACCGAGGAGACATCGCCTCTGCAAGGAGGTAAAATAGTAATTTCCACCAAATACAAAGAACAGCAAGAAAGTCCGCTACGTCTATCCATCAATCTATCAATCAGTAAATACCTTTTCTTTTGCTGCCGCATGTACCATTGCTTCGCGGACCCAGTTAGTGGTTGCTCTAGTAAAAGTCATCTGCCTCTTCAATGTTGATAACGGAGGCCCGATGGGGGGGTCCTTAGAAAAGTGTAGAGAAAAGTTGTGGTAAAAGCGGAGACTGCATACCATCGCGGTTATTAGCGTAAATTACACCGCCAGTTACTGTAATATAATAGTTGCACTCGAGCACGGTGCAGTTCAGGGTAAAGAATGAAAACACTATTACGTGGAAGAAAATACTGTATCGTGGGTTAAGATTACGCGTTTGAACAAACCTTTTTATGTTATTTTCGTCATTAGATAATGCATCGTTTGGTGAGGAGAAGACTACTCTATAAACGTTTTACTATCTCGTCGCTATGACGTTCTCGTCGGTAAGGAATATTCAGGGACCGGTTTAAGCAACCTAACCACACGACGGACAGATAATTGTGTTCAACGCGACCAGAGCAGCCTCATCCCACCGATCTGTCAGGCATGTCGTGATTGGCTGATGGGAATCCCATATCACCTTGAGTAGCAGCTAACATGTTTTTCACTCTTGCTTATGGGTCTCAAACTTGAAATATCCCTTCTTGTAGTACCACGCAGTTTGTTTAAATATAGGATTCTGTTTGTGTAAAAAATTTTCAATTTACTGTACTGTAGGCTGATTACTAGTTCACAAGTTTAGGAGAATGTGAGTGGACAAATAATTCAATGGTAATCCTCCTTGACAAATTAAAAAATAGTGACTCGAACTAGCAGAAAAATATGATTCTTACAAAATTCGAACTAATTTACTTAATCTAGAGACTTTAGTCTAGTTTCTTGACTGTTGTTAAGTTTTTTGTATTTATTTAATAGTGTTGATCAAGTTGATCTGCTAGGTGAATAATTTCTAACGTTCTATTTCGCTTTTATAATTGCTCGAAGATCAGAGTATTTTGCAGTTTCCTAAAGTTGTATTCAATTTATTCTCGTTTGCTTGATGATTGATTTATAATTTTTTATCGGAGAAAGGGAGAGTGTGAAACCAAAAAAGAAAAGGAATAGAAAGAGAAAGAAAGAAGAGAAGAGAGAGTGACAGAGATTGAAGAATCCAATTACCAAGTAATATTTTATTCCTAACCTAGTTCATTTTATTTCTTCCTCATATGGTCTTCCCATTTCTGTGTTTTGTTCGAACGTATTCTCAAAACATTTAACAGTGAAATAGTTTCGAATTTATTTGTACTTTTCTAATCAAAAAGAGGACATGAGAAGACTTTGCTTAATATATTTTAATGCACCATCGTGAACACAAATTACTATTGCGAACTAGATTATCTCGAAATAGTTCTGAGGCGATCACAGAATCTTCAGGGAAAGTAAGTTCGACAGTATCATCTACAAAAGCTCCCGTTCCGGTGATTGGAGATGATGGGGATCTCAGAAGTACACATTGGGTGTATATTGGGTCTTCAAACACTACCTTGTGGTACACCTATTGAGGTATGCAAAAAAGAGAGTTCATTTCAAATATGATTTGGTAAAGCTAATCAACTAGGTGTGATTTGAATATGTTATAGATTGGGCACTTGGTTTGGCACATATAATTTATGTAGTACACCTGTGTGTCATACTTTATCGAACCGTTCTGTTGTGATCGTTCAGGACTGTAGACAATTTTTGACAGTTTCTCAACCAACTGAACAGCCAAAGACGTATGCCTCTGCGAAATAGATTTTTCTGACAACCATGTTGGTTGGGGCGCCAGCTGTTAGTACCTCGAAGTGTCACTTCAGTGAATGAAATCAGAGTTTACAGATAGTTTTAACGTGTAAATAATATTGTCTCAATATCATTACGATTTTACTTTCAATATTCTTTGTTTTTCCAGAGCAGCAGTTTCTACCCAACGGACCTGGTTATAGGCAGGTGAGCGAATGGACTCTGGTAGCTCCGAAAATGCATTTGCAATTTACAAGTTTAATTGATTTGAAAATGCAAAAGAATACAAAACTATAAATGATTATACTTACAGTTAACTATAAGTTAAATGGAGATGAATGAAGAATAGCTATTAATAATAACAATGAATTCAATAATATGAACAAATAAATAAAAATAGCTTAGTCAGATGTTTTATTTTCACCTATGAAGTTAATTGTTGATAGCGTTCCGTTTTTTTGGCTATGGTGCAATTATTAATTAACCACTACTTTACGTTTTGGAAATTAAAATCAAAAGTAAATTATTGGGAGTGATTCAGTTGGTTGGCGTTTACAAGATCAATTAAAGAATGTTAGGTTGTTTTGTTACTCATCTATGTAGTTAGGATGGCTGCGGTTGTTCGTATACGGGCAGTTTCAAAACGGTCGTAAGAGTGAATACCTGGAGTGGCATTCGGAAGCAAATGTGTTAGCAGTTCTGCGTAGCCGTAGAGTCTAGATCTGCCAGTTCTAGGTAGTTATGTTGCACCCCAAAGTTCTGAGTGGTATGTGTTACAATATTATTGATCGCAATTGAGAGAGAGAGGGAGAGGGAGAGAAAGAAGGAGAGGGAGTGGGAGGGGGAGATGGAGAGGGAGAGTTGGAGAGAGAGGGGGCGAGGTGGAGAGGGGGAGGGAAAGAGAGGGGAGGGAGGGGTGAGGGAGGGGGAGATTGAAGAGAGATTGAAGAGAGAATGACGGGGGTATTGATGGGAGAGAGATTGATGAAAGAGAGAGATTGATGAGTGAGAGAGAGATTGAAGTGAGAGAGGCTACTGTTTCCGAAGCGAGTGCGGAGCGGATAAGTTGCGTATCGTGTGAACGCGAGTCCAGCCGGCGAAACGGTCGTAGTGTTTGTGTGTCCGTGGGTGTGGTTGACGTGGCCGGAGGCGGCAGGCGGCTGACAGATGGCGAGGCAGAGGCGCCGGCACCGGGCACCTGGCGGACAGCAGGTTCCGGGAAGAACTGCGACAGTGTCTCTAGGAAATATCACGTTATTTACGTTGAGCAACGCTTTTAATGAAACTCGCAATAGACTTCATTCATTTCTAGAAAAGGAAGTTTTAAATGTACTTTTTATACGTTGTAGCCGTGCTGCTTCTAGCGGGGATTTTAGAGTGGCGCCATTCTCAGAAAAAGCAATCACAGGAAAAGTTGCAGAACGTATTAAACTTACTGAAAAATTGATTCGTTTAATACATACCATCAACGCAAGTTTTGAGAACGATTTAATTTTACACGCACGCTTAAGCAAATGATAAATGTTTTTAGAATGGGCGTTATTGCTGACTGTCGCGTCCACGCCGTCCGTAGCTGGTGCATCCTAGGCAATGGTAGCACCAGGAAGAGTGAGGAGTTGAGTGAGGTTGGCGTGAGAAGCTTTCATGCGATAGAGTCTGCACTTATTAACTAAGCAAAGAATATCAACCCTTTCATCTAATTTCATAAATTACTGTTTAGTTTGCTGCAAATATTTTTAAAAGATCTTGTTTTTTTTAGCACAATTGTATATTCCGCTATGAACGTAAACGTTGTTTTAGAAAGTAATTAAAATTCAGTTGCTTGCGAATCGGTCGTACGCAACATACTTTATAATTTGCTCTCGTTGAAGAATTATTCTGAAGTGAAAATGTAGGTGATTATTCCAACATACATCACGCCTTTTCTAATTTGAACCCACTGGTTGCCATTGACTGAACTATGCAATATTATTACTCGAAAATTTTATAATCAAACTAATATAAAGTAGTCCTCTATAGACTACTACTGTAATGAGTTTCCATCGCGTGGTTATATTGATCTCTTCAGCCCATCGCGTATTTGGACTGGGAATCTAACGCAAACTCGCCCGTCGCTCGTTGGAAGATTGAATGTTTATTTAGAATGTAACGCAGACTGTCAAAGCGATTGGCACGGGTGAACTCACGTGCAACAATTATTTGAACATCCGGATTATGAAAATACATGTGCAAAATAATGAAAATATTACAATGCATCATCATAACGGCAGAAAACTATATATATATATATATATATATATATATATATATATATATATATATATATATATATATATATATATATATATGTATACTAGCTGACCCGGCGAACTTTGTTCCGCCTTAATGGCAATAAATAAGCAGATTGTGTTTTTTTTATTGGAAAAAATACAAAAAAAATTAAATAACTACATTAATCATTCATTATTATTTCTGTATTTTAGTACATAGGTTGCTCTTCACTTAAGTACCTTGTGATACACGACATTTTTTGTTTTATTATCAGGCGCAAAAACAAACAACGCAGATGGTCTTCCGACCCGTGAACATGCCACGTATAATTGACCATGGGAAAAACATGAATGTTCTAGATTTAAACCACAAACTTTTAAGGATTGGCCTTGTGATTTGTTGATGGTCATGGCAAATGCAAGACGTATCGGAAATTGAAGTCTTTTAAATTCAAACGTAATATCGGCTGGGATCATCGAGATCCTCGGAATGAGAACTTCCTCACCTTTGAATTTTCCTATCATTATCGTAGCGTAAATTACATTGTTCATCAATTTACTAACCACCAAACGCGTACCGTTGCACAGTTTTGGTTGGTTTATGTTTCGAAGCATGATTACTACGGAGCCAACCTTTAGGCGTAAATTGTGCGGTGGTAAGCCAGGCACGTCCAAAGAGTTTAAAAATTCAATTGGATAGTTGGTGGCTTCATCTTCATTTGTGACGCAGTCAATAGATTTGAATGAATGCATTGTTCCAATGATCTTATTTTGAATTATGTAGTTCAGGTCATCTACATCTTTATTCTTAGCCGCTAAAATTGCTCGCTCACTCAACCATTCATTATTTTTGTAGTTAGAAATAATATTTGGAAATGAATTGTTGATAAGTTCGTCTTTTGATGAGACAAAATTACAGAAATTATTTGGAAATGATATTAATCCGCTCGATTCATCGACAGGTACTTGACCATTACCGATAGTCAGCAATTGCTCCGAGAAATCTTCAGCAGATGTATCATTAAGCAATGTAACTCTCATGTTTGTTGTCAGCTGCAATTTCTTCACATAGCGCCATAGATTTGACGATTTGAGGCAAGCGTTTATTTCATCGGCAGCCGTAGATCTTGGAATTACTGGCAGTATTTGGCGGAAATCGCCAGACAGTAAAACCATTGCTCCTCCAAAACATCTCGAGTCATTGCGTAAATCTTTTAATGTTCGGTTAAGTGTTTCTAATGCACGTTTATGCGCCATTGTGCATTCGTCCCAGATGCTGATTTTCGATGCCGCTAAAACTTTGGCCATTGCTGAGTGTTTTGCAATATTACACGTTGGTTCTTCAATAGTTTGAAGATTTAACGGTAATTTGAATGCTGAATGAGCCGTACGGCATCCTTCTAACAATGTGGCTGCTATTCCAGAAGAAGCAACTGCAACCGCTATGTTGGATCTCGCCCGAACAGTTGCTAAAACTAATGACATAAGGAATGTCTTGCCAGTTCCACCAGGGGCATCTAGGAAATATAAACCACCATTTTCATCAGCGATTGCCTTCATTAAAGTATCATAAACTTCCTTTTGTTGGTAATTCAACAGGGGTACATTCCTTTGAACTACTAAATCTAATTTCTGGTGATCATATTCACGTTCCCGTTCCAATTCTCGATTAAATGCGTCATTCATTTCACGATTTGGCGCTGGCATTCCTAACCTGATTAATAAATTACCGCACATGAGGTAACACATATCTTCGATCAAGAGTAAAGCACGATTATGTATCTCCTCATTCATCTCAATATCGTGATTTCTGGAACTGACACGACTTTGATGTAAAATATCTTCTGACATACTATCCTTGTATTTGTGCCACAGGTTACATGGGTTTGATGGAAAACATGTCGAAATTATGATAGCGAATAATGTGCGTATCTGACTTGGAGATGCAGAGATAATGGCTTCAGCGATTGTCGTATCCCAATGGGTATCGTTTTCTAATAAGTTCAATTCTTCACATGCAGCACGATATGTTGGGAATATTACACCATTAACAGTTCGTAGTGTCTCAAATGAAGTTGGCCCACGCACATTTACCAGCAACAACCGCAAATAGAAACATTCATCATTCTTTGGATGAACTGTATACATACGACCAAGAGCATCAGTAGAACGCACATCTGGATACCCAGGAACCGCATCACCTTGCTTCCGTCTTTGAAAATTCTTGGATGAAGCATTCCAAGTATAATAACGTGGCATCTCCGAGTAAAGCAAAGTTCGTGCAAACTGATCGCTTTGGCAGATTGCAAAAAAACTGGTCAATGTAGTTGCTGGAGGTGTTTCTGCACGTTGCGTAGCATTCGAAGCCGTGAAATATACTCGTTGACCATTCTCCAGATGCACCGCCAAATGTATTACAGTAGGATGACGTTCGTGAATTGGAAATGCGAATATACGCCAAATCGCTTCATTACAGTTCACATAACGACCAACTTGATAGCGTGAAATTTCATCGTTGGTATTTGAGGATTGCAATCCAAAAACCGCCATATCACTGCCTTTCGTGACATATTTGCAAATATATTATATGGACTTAACTGAATTGCAGTATTCAACGTTGCAATGTGTCTTGAACGTTTTAGAAATAAGTGGCGAATATGGAACAATCCAACTGTTGTCGACAACGAAATCCATTCTTTTCACTTTCGTTGTGACAGTTCGACCGTTGTCATCTGGTGATCGACGCCGATACAGCGGATACCCATCGTTGCCAGTGACAGTCTCCGCCGTTAATTTCCGTGGATATCGTTTAGAGCACTTTCCATCGACCATGCAAGGTGATTGGGGATTGATGGCACCACACGGTCCATGAATCATATTAGTAGTAACAACATCATGTAGGTCTGGATCGACTTCATGATCAGGAATCTCGGCACATATGATATCATCTATTTGGTCAGGCTGAATTCTTTCCACTAACCAAATAAGAATGTGTGCGTGCGGCAGGCCTCGCTTTTGCCATTCGATTGAATACATCCAGCATCGAGTATCTCCAAAGACGCGTTGTTTAACAATAAAGTTCATCAGGGACCGAATTTTTTGCCTGAATATACGTGCTGTGATGTCGTGTCTATCATTTGATGTTTGTCCGGGAAGCAGCAATTGAGTAATTTCTATCCATTTTGGATTACAGGTAAAAGTAATAAAGAGATCTGGCCGACCGTAATGACGAACATATGTCATTGCATCTTGTGCATATTCATGCATATGACGTGGGCTACCAATGTACGTCGCCGGCAGAATAGTTAATCGACCAATATTAGCTGCATTTCCTTCAGTACTAACTGCATCACGTAAATGGATGTACTCCTCAGAACGCAGTTTGGCTTGGTTCAACCTAATAAATGTTAAACGTTCCGTTTCTATTTTTACATACATGTCAACGCAATACTGCTGAAACAATCGACGAAACCGCAGCAAATAGTTGTCAGCATTTTGACGAATCATCAAACGATATGCATAATAATTCATTGAGCTAACTTTCTTTGTAGTTTCTTCACCTGAAATTAAAAATTTGATAATTAACCATTTCAAAGACAAATAATACAGACATTAACCATTATTAAGATACTGATACTTTACCATTCAATGGATTTATCATTTTAATATTAAAATAATATCCATCTTCTCCTTGCCAAAACATCAGTGGGTATTGCAATGCGTCATATGATCGATGAGTTTCAGATATTTGTTGCAGTTGCCCAGTATCGCGACGTGTAAGCACAATATCGCGTTTTTTCAATTGTTCACCAACAATCAGGATGGCAACTTCGTCTACTGTTGGAGCATTAAATGTGCGTTCGTGTGTTCCAGATGGTCGTTTATCTGCTTTGATGACAACTTTATAGTCATCATTTGGCATGCGCTCTAAAGCACTCTTAAACAACCTGACCAACGCATGATGTTCATGAAGCAGACACTGCAAGTCTTGAATAATTGCTCGCTTCATTCCTGCATTGATCCCTAGGCGTCGATCAAGTTGTTCTTCCATGTTGCCCATGAAATATATTTGTAAAAATTTATTCTGTGTATCTTCGAAAGGTAGTAATGATCCAATTCGATGGTGAATCTGTCCTTGTATCTACAAAATAAAAACCAGACAGTATTAACTGGGTTATAAACACTTTTTCTGTGGGAGAGTAGAGTTCAGTATTAGCAAATATAATACATACCAATAGATAAATTAAGTTATTCTTTAACTACATTCTATGTAAATACAAAAATAAATACCTTAAATGTCGGATTAAATCCTCCTTCTTCGATAATGTCTGCCCCAAATGACGTCATTTGGAAACAACTATTGTATTTTCGAGTATTTGCAAGAAAGTGGCGTGATTCTTGTGTTGCGCCACAAAGCAATGAATACAATGGCTCATGTGGCGGAGTCAACACTTGCAATTTCACTTTACCATTAAGGCAGCATAATCCAGGCGTTTCTCCGGAAAACTTTAATGCACCACAATACTCGCAAACAACGTCCATTTGCCCAATGCAAACGCTAGGATGCAAGCTGTAATCATTGCTGCAATCGTATCGAAACGCTGCTCGATTCAAATCAGCTAAATATCTTGTTCTGCGTCGCAAATTATCTATTTGTTGCCTTCTGTTGTTCGCTCGACGATTCTGCATTGCCAACCGAGCTGTTTCACAGCTGCTTCACTTTGCTCTCGTGATTGAGAAGCACGAAGTCGAGCCATACTATCACGGCGCTGTTCACGTGCAATTTCTTGTTCTTCTTCAGTCCTTTCATTTGCAGTATTTTGTATTCTTCTTGCATTACGGCTTTGTCGGGAAAGATTCGATCGTCTTGGTCGCGGCATTATTAATTAAACTTCACTTCACTTCAATCCACTTGTTAATTATTTATTTAATAGAAAAAGTTTTAATATTGATTTCTTACAAATATCAAATTGTCATCCATACGTCATTACATAGCTGTCATTTTACGTCAATTACATAGCTGTCATTTGCGTTTTGTTATTCCAAGTCTGATTCTTTTTTGTTATACCACGTTTTATAGTGACTGACGTTTCATGTCAAGTCACACGGGAACGCTGTCGAACGGGATAAAAAGTATCCTATGTCCGTCTCCTGGCTCTAAGCTACCTCCCTACCAATTTTCAGCCAAATCTGTTCTGCCGTTCTTGAGTTATAAGTGGTGTAACTAACACGACTTTCTTTTATATATATATATATATATATATATATATATATATATATATATATATATATATTGTGACGTACCTACTGTTCGGGCGCCAGCTGTGACGTACCTGAATTGTCGGTACTTTCCACTGCAAATAAAATATAAAGGATGGGTGTCTTGCTCGTGAATGGGTCCCTTGAAGGAATCGATATAGCATTGGTAAATTAAAGTAATAAGTTCGTACAAACACAAATACAATTTATTCACAAACCAATCTGTTATACACATGATCGAATACACTAATACTCTTCGTCTTGGTACCAAGATTTGGTTTATCATAAGATTTTATCATACCTTGGGACCCCAACAAATACCTCCGTTGTCTGGATTATCGCTAGCGCCGGCAGGGGTCGCCGACCTCCAATGCAGCTCGGCGCGTCCGGCGGCTGGTGGTGTGGGGTCGCCTAGGTCGGCGGCCACGCGGACTCCTTGACTTCAGCCCCTGGTATTTTAGCTTGCAGTCCCACCTAAGTATTCACACCTTCTCGGCAACGTCCATCCCGTTCCCGTAATGTGCTCGAATAATGTCGCCGCACTTTCCCTCTAGTTATTATTCACTGTTCTAATGTAACTGCGGAGCACGTGGTCACTACTCGCGCCAGCGTCGGTTTCACTACACACAGTTTTCGTATTGTTTTCACAGTATCTGATGGCACATGCGCGATTTACAGTTCTCTACGTACCAACCTCTTCCACATTCTATTTTCCCGACCACTAACTAGCATTTCCATAAATCTTGCATTAGCTAATATCCTACATCACTGGCCACGTTTTTCCTTGTCCGTACTCAGCGGCGAACTCTTTGCAACTCCGTCCGCAGTCAACGGCGAATTCTCTTCAACTGACACACGCTCGTAACGGCTGAATTCCCTACAACTCCTCGCTTGGCTCGTAACGGCCGGAATCGTTCCCACGATGTGTTCGCGGCGGCGACGGCGGCGGCGGCGGCCCCCCCCCACCGCCGTTCGTCGCGTCTGCCGCCTGTACCCCGCAGTTCAAAATGAGCTCTAATTTCTTATGCTTAATGTTTCTAATTTGCATAAAGAAACGCTCCGTGTTTCAATATATATATATATATATATATATATATATATATATATATATATATATATATTGAAAGGCAGAATTTTGAAAAAAAATGGCTGTGATTTTTATTTTCAAAAGTAAAATTATTTTCTCCTTTTGGGATGAATCGCAAGTACAAATGAAGTGGGCTTGTTCTATAACTCATTTATTTCGTCACTCTGCCATCCCGCAGTGTTCAGAAATGACAAAAATAATAATGAACATGAATGTAGTCAAGACTATTGGCAGCATGAGACGATGATCTATGGTGAAGCATGATGAAAGTGAAGTAAGGAAGTACCGTGCGAAATGAGACGCGAGAGAACTCTTTGAGTTCAAAACTCTTTTATTCCCCACGAGTCTTGCAGGGGTTGACGAATTTGAATTACGGTCTCAGGGAGACAATACAAGTAATCTAATCACTGGCCTCGTTCCGCGGTTAGCGATTCAGGCGGATCAGATGGAAATCGATGACATCCGTTTTGATGCCATTCAATGGCATGTAATGGAAAAGATGTAGCGATTAGCGGGAAGAAATATAAAGAGGATGTTACACATAGCGCCAAAACCAACACGAACTTTCAACTCGCGAGAGGCAGTGCTAATTGAAAACGATGCGGGCACACAGATTTAAACGGGCCCAAGACGTGGCTATAACGGCAAAAATCAAAGCGCTCGTTCAGAATTTCGAATGATCAACTCTTGTTCAGAAGACATTAGAGTACAATACTCGAGCTTCATAAAGTTATTTCAACCCATTTTGTCTTCCTCACGGTCTCGTAAATTTACGGTCTCGTAAATTTGCTCGATTCAGTCGAATTCATTGGTTTTTGTTGACGAAATTCGTGAAGTTAAAAAGGGTGCTTAAACAATGTTTTTTGGATTATTTTTGTAGTTACATATAGAAAACACCTTTGACGAACAGTTAAGATCCTTGCCGATATTTTTTAAAATAAAATGATTAATATTTCTATATTTGATATGCGTGAATTATAACCTAGGAGCGTCACACCATTTAGTCATTGTATTGTAGATTATATTCTTTGTCCTACGTATTCACGCCTCAAATCAGTTTTTTATTTATCAAGTAGAATGTCCTTAATCAGAATAACGAACATTTATCTGCAGATATCTTCACCTTTTCGTTTTATGTCCAATTTCCTGTAATGCCTCTTGGCAAGATATAACACAAGCTCTCCCGGAGGTGACTTCGACGCCACGGGGAATACATTTTTATAAATATTTTTTTCGATTTCTCCCTCCAAGAGAAAGGGTGCTCTAGCAAAGTTAGGGGAGAAACGTGCGTAATAATAAGCAAGTGATGATCAGTTTCCTCATTTCAGTGATATTCTCAGGAGGTGGTATTTTGTTTATCTCTTCTATTGTTTCGGGTCGGATGCTTTCTCCTTCCGTGGATACTTCAAACCCTAAGAAAGTGATTTTCTTCGTGCACCATTTGGATTTTTTGACGTTCAGTACGAAATTATTGTCGATTAGAATTGCAAATAGTTCTTTTAAATAAGTGAAATGCTGTTGAACTGAATCCGCCTCCAACACAATGTCATCACATAAACAATGGCTTTGTCACAGATAACTTAAATGCCCAAAATTTGGTCGAGACAATGCATTAAAGCCTCTCCACTATTCTCTAACCCGAAGGGATTTCGACAAAAGACGTAGCATATTCCCTCAAAGGTAAAGTCCGTATACTGTGACGTAGTGAAATGAGAATAAATTCAAATAACAAAAATAAAAATAGTATATTGAAAAGTTACAGACTAGTTACAATTAATTGCTAAATTTAAACACTCCGGCAACCTTTTCCTTCCAGTACCCTGCTTTACCGCAGAAAAAAAGCCACGCGTGATGCGAGCTGTCGGACTTCCGGTTTTCTAATAACAATTTCATCCTTCTGTTTTTTACTGAGCATTTCTGCAGTTCTCACTTGCAACAACTTCAACCTCCACACTTGCGCACACTGCTTCGTCGTGCTCCTTGGTGAATAGGACCTCCTGGCCGCTTAATGTAACAATTTATCTACAATAAATCAATCTACATCTCTCAATCTACATCTAAATCAATCTACAAGTCTAAATCAATCACAGCAAAGTTTTCCGGCAAGATGTCTGGACCCAATATCATCGGGTACAACAATCTCTTTACAACCAACCCCACGATCTCATACATTTGGATGCCAATGCACGCGTCGAGCATTATGTACTTTGTAATTGAGCTCGACCTCTTTTGTGTCGCCCCAATTACGTACGATCTCGTCATTGGCAAGCTCTTAATGAGTTTTCCGGTTGCGATTAACTTTTCACAATATTCTTCGGATACCACGCTGACAGTGCATCGTGTCAACTAAGGTATCAATTGTATTCCATTTTGCATTCCACCGAAACTGTGGGGCATTTCCTCGTTGACTTCTTGCTGCGTTTCGTCTCGTTCCAAAGGTCGTTCCAAAAGTCGGACAATACCAGCATGATTGTATTGATGGGGACCGCATTATTTCCGCTTACGTGTATGTCCGCGTTGAGAAACCTTTCAGTACGGACTCACTCCATTTAAATTCTGCCGATATACTCCATTGTTACTAGTCTCGCCGTATTCTTTACTTCGTTCTTGTTATTCCTTTTTTGTTCACCACTACTTTCTACATCCGATACTCTGTAAAAACTATTCGTAAGTCTTATTTTAAAGTTCATTTGGATTTCGCTGCTTCACTACCTTTCAAAAAAAATTTGGGGGACTCTTTCTTTGCGACTGATAGTAAAAATATTATCAGTACATGAGCGTCCAGTTCTAAGCCGCTTTGATCTTTCAAATATATAAGATAAACTTCAAGGCGTTATTTTAGTATTTTTCCATACAGCTATCCAATAATATGTTAGAAATGTAATATTTTCTATAGTCCTCTGGCAGCATCTCTCCCTTCATACATCTATTGCACAGTTGGCAGAGAATTTCGAGAAGAACACTATGACCTTTTTCAACAGCTGCTCATACATTGCGCCTGGGCCTGGAGACTTTCAATTCTTAAATGTTCTGAGAGCCTTTCCAATCTCATTTATTGTAATGTCTTCCATGTCATTCTCCCATATTAATATTGTAATCATTGATGAATTATTTTCTGTCTACTTTCATTAATTCTTGATAGTAATATTTAAATTGTTGCAGGATTGTAATTTGTAAGGCTGAACATTTTCTCATTTGTTCTTAGATATTTATAATTTTTCATGATTCTCTTCTTCTTCTTCTTCTTCTTCTTCTTCTTCTTCTTCTTCTTCTACTACTACTACTACTACTACTACTACTACTTCTCTGCTTTGGTGTTGCCAATGAATTGGTTAATTTCTTCACATTTCTTTTCCCAAGCACCGTTCTTAGCGTTTATAATTTCCTTTTGCGTTTACCTACTTATTTGACTGTACATCCTTTTGTCTGCATCATCTTGAGTACTTAGCCATTTTATATATGCATTTTCTTTTTCTCTTATTTTCTTTTCTAAAGATCTATTTTACCTCATATCACTTATTTTCCTTTTGTCACTTTTGCTTCTTCAAGGCTCTCATAAACATCTTCAAGGATATATTAATATTCCGTCATAGTGATATTGAGTAGTTGTGTAATCTATATTGATAGATTTGATAGCTTTCCACTGACTCTGAGTTCATATAGAAAATTTATTGATGGGTCAGTTAGAAGATGAAGTTGATATTTCGGAATTTGTATGCCGAAAGGTGAATCTTGAATATCATTTTGTTGGGTTTTATTCACATATGGAAGATATAATATTGAGCTCAACAAATAATGATCTGAGTTGCATTCGGAACCCCTATATACTCTGACGTCTTCCACCTTGGATTTGTGGTTATGTTTACCAAGTAGGTAATCTATTATTGTTCTTCTTCTTCCTCTAATCCATGTAAATTTCTGCATGATATTCAAAATATATGATCTCAAAAATCCTGAAAATGTATATTTTTATGCATTTTTGTTTGTTTTTAAATGAGTCAAATCGCCATTTTGAATTTCGAATTTTCATTTTGATATTCCAATTAAGCGACCTCAAAACCCCCATGATACCTTTTTCTGGGCAAATCCATTCATATGTGCAATTATGGACTGGTTTAGGGCCCGTTTGAACCAGTGTACGGCGGTCGATTACATCAGAGGCTGAGTTTAGCTCAGAGCCAGCATTGCCGCAGTCTCCGCTGCGACTCTCACCAGGATGTCATAGGGTTAGTGACTGAATTGTGGCAAAATTTCAGCACTAGCTATATAGCTAGGTCGTATTCTGTTGGTTAATTCTAGCGCCTGGTTGCTGTAATCGGTAGTTTTCCTCAGTTCAACAGCAGGCGAATGCCGAAGCAGAACCCGAACAAATGGGATATGGACCGCACGCGATCTTTCCTTCTTGCTCGTCCTATTATCTCTTCTTAAACATAGTTACATTTACACGCACCACACATGCCAGGACTCCAATCGAGAGCGTAGAACTTGTCTGCCTCGGGCGGTGCCCCATTGAGGGAAATACCTGGGGGGGAAATCTCCCGCAAGCCGAAGTATAGATCTCACCAGCCCGCGGGGAAAGAATCGGCACCACTTTCCGGAATCCGAAATTCATTACACTAATGAGACTAACAACTGTAGCAGTTCACATCTCCGAAAACACTTAATCAATCAAATAAGTGGCTTTATGACAAGCGCGTTTCAAACAATGCGCCGGCAGCAGGCAGAGCAGCGCCGTCGAACGGTGCGATTGCGAGGTAGTGCTGCGGGCAGCAACCGCAAGGAGCGCTACCAGCGCGCGCCACACCTTGTGGAGAGCGTCAATAAGGCCTGACCTCCAGTGGGTGCGTTCAGGTCGCAGCTCGTCTCGCTCTCAATTCTACACGCCACCAGTCCGACCAATGAGGAAGCACCGTGGAGCCTCGCGTGCGACTCGGTGAATATAAAGCTCACGAGAGACTCAATTTAAAACGACGGGGCAAACGGGCGAAAAAAGACTCGGCCTACTGGGTCACCTGCCACTGAGCGATACGACGCCGTTATCAGCTCCCTCGGTTATCCTACGTCTCTGGTGACAAAAAAGCAGCGGCTACTCCTCAGAGCTGTAGGCCGGGCGGAGATGTAGTAAGAGAAATGGAACATCTGGTTTTACTCCACACAGCACGACCATACCATTATCTACAGACCAATCGGCGAGCCGGATCTTCATAATATATTTTACTATTTACGGAACACTGATTTCTCCAGAAACTGAAATTTTGGGGGTAGAATTGTTTTAAACCTCTCCTGAAGGAAAAAGGTTTTATCAGTAAACAATAAAGAGCTCTATACAGGATTCAGTCTTCTAAGTCAATAGTCACACGACGGTTTTTTTACAATGCACATTTGTTATACTATGTCAAATATGTGTGTATGTGTGTGTGTTTGTGTGTGTGTGTCAGGTTATTCATGAATAATTTTGAATACGCATTAGGGTGTTCCATTTTTCCAAAGATGTGAATTTCATAAAACTTCGCTTACGCCCAAGTGTCAGCGATGCAGAAGAGATATGTCAAATTAGAGAAGATAGAATAGTATTTTAGAAGTTGCACACATAGATCACTTTTGTCTCGAACTAGTGAAATTTCTAATATTGAAGTGATTCGAATTAACGGGACAACTACTTCATTTATCACTGAAAAGAGCCTTAGCAACGATGTTTCCAAACTTTCCCTATCTCCCGCTACCGGTTCCGAACTCGGGCGATCAATAGGAGTAAAATGGCAAAGAAAATCGGTGAGTCACTCTTCCAAAGTCTCCATTTCGTCTTGCATTGCGATTGCAAAAGGTTGCCCTTAGTTGTCCATGGAAGTGTCAAAAACGTCGGAAGATAGAGTCGCAGTTCTATTGCCTGAGAAAGATGTTGAATATTTGCTTGGCGTAACTGTTGCGTACTTCACGCAGCCCAGAACGCATGCGTACGTTTTATTTTTAATCTAAGAAAATACGACCATGTATCGGATTTTTTGAAAGAATTCGTATGCTTACTCTAGACAAAAGACGATTACTCCACTCTACTTCTTTATACAGTTTTAAACGGTTCTCATGCAACACGCCTCATTAATAACTTCAATCCTCTGAAAGTAAATAGAGCTCGTGATTCAGCTCTTCTTTGTGTACTACGTCACAACAGGATTTCGTTCAGTAGATCATTATCCATTGCAGCTGTCCGAGCCTGGAATAAATTACCGGCGATTCTAAAACATTTAAATACTTTCGGTAAATTCGAAACTGAATTAATTACATGGGTAAGCAATAACGACGTATAAAATGACGTTAACGTCTTCTTCAATCTCAAGTCTTCTCCCACTACCAAGTGCTCGGTCACCGCCCCCGTTAAACACTGTACTTTTCCCCTTTCTATTTTCAAAATTCTACCGCATAACTGATTGTTCTATCCTGGTTTTCCGTTCCCTCTCACACCATCTAAATTATTATCATTATAATTTTGCTGTGTATCCTAATGAAATTGTTTAATAAAATATACAAAATATTATTCGCGACGTTCCAGATAAAATATTTTAGTCGTACCGTCATCATAATCTTTATTACAATATATTAGCATAAACAGCATTGATGTTAAAGATCCCTTCACCGTTTACATTGTGTTTTTGCTATGTCAATATTGTGATTTAAATTACTGTTATTAGCTTCTGGTGTATTGTGCTTTTCTAGTGTTAAAATTATATATATATATATATATATATATATATATATATATATATATATATATATATATAGTGCTAATGTAAACCAAACGTATCCTTTTGTAAGTTTCCTCGAATAATGTCACTTTTTTTCTCCTACTTCTTATCCTTTCCTTCGCTTCTTCTCTCTTCCCTCTCCCTCACAAATTTCACCATATTTACTTTATGACCCCTTTCCCTGTACATCTTTTCTCCTTTTTCTCTAAATTTCTCTTTCACTTCTATGTATAACATATTCAGTTCTATTAACGTTCGGCCCTAAGTCGCCATCCTGATTGAAGTTTTTCTGGGTTTACTTAATGGCTTAAGGCGTACGCCTTATGGTTCCTTGTCTTGCACTCCAAAACGTAAATGTTCTCCCCTCTTAAAATGTTACTACTCTGAATGTATGTATGTAAATTCAGTGGTTAGGCGGAAGAACAAGTCCTATGGCCTGAGACTCGCCATTAATAAAGGCTTTATTGTTCTTCTTCTTCTTCTTCTTATTATTATTATTATTATTATCATTATTTACGTCAAAAACCGTTAAACACTATGTGGGATGTGGTAAGGGGAGACGTTAATTTGAAATTACATTTATGTCCAGAAGCAAAACAAGGGGCCATCGCTACATTTGCTCGAGGATAAGGGAAACTGGAAGAAAACCTGATCGAGATGGGGGTCATTGGCCCAGAAGCTGAAGTACAATACTTGTTACAGGTTGTTTATAATTATACAATACTTCAAATGTGATGGTTAAAATTAATATTACTTTCCTTTTGGATGCTCGGAATAGTCTCTAATTGTATAGAAACAGTTGTGCAGAAAAGATTTTACTTGGGACTTAAACTTTTGTATCCAGTTTAATCGTTTAATGTCATTTGTCAAATATTTGTAAAATAATGTACATGTATTGAATGTGAATTTTTTGTAGTGAGCTGTTGATACTGTCACCGGATGAATATGATTACTACGTCGAGTGTTGTAGTTATAGACAACGGCGTTTGCTGAAAATATATTCCCTGATAATATAAACCACTGATACATATATTAAGAGACAAGATAATGGTAAAATACGTAGATTAATGAAGAGAGGCTTACAAGAATCACATGGGTGGGATTTGTTTATTATTCGTACAATTCTTTTTTTTAATCTAAAGTTTGAGATCTATAAGATTTATTTCCCCAGAATATTATGCAATATCTAAGGTGGGAATGAACATTCGCGAAATATACACAACGAGCAGTGTGTAGGCTGACTGAATTTGAAAGAATTCTGAAATCAGACAGATGTGTGCATAATGTTCCGTTATTCCAGTACGGTATTTCTACTCTCTGAGATCGTTGTTTAAGGTCCGAATATAACCAATCTAGAGCAACACCACGAATTCTTACGAAGGTAATTTTGAAAGTAAAATGTTATGATCAATGATGTCAAAAGCCATGCTGATCCATGGATGAGGCGACATCTTCAAGAAAAGAACATATGGCTGTTTTCGTAGATTTTGATTTTCGAAACCCATGTTGGTAATCAGAAAATGCGTCGTGTTAATCAGATCATAGATTATCATGCATCAGATCATAGATTATGCGATTGGTTCCGCGAATATAAAATCAGTCACCTTTTCTGTGGGACGGACTGTGTATACCCTTAAAATTGTCCTATTTGCTAAACAGTTGAATATAAATTTAATTCTTTAAAATTCTTGAGATATTTCAATTTTCTTCGAATGGAAATGTGCGCAAGAGAAAATGTGACATTAAGAAAATGAACTGTAAAGGAGTAAGTGAAAAATGCAGTGATTTGAATAATTTGATCGTCTCGTTAATCGAGAGATCGCTCTATTTTTACGTAGAGGAGATCACTCCACATTCAAAAAGACATGCGTGTACATACTCAAGAGCTCGGAGGCGACACATCGCCGGAAAGCTTAGCCCCACCACTACCTACCCCAACCGGTCCGGTCGGTCTACGAGGTACAGTTGAGTCAGAAATGTTGCGCCGCATTACTTTTGGGATAATCGATGTACCTAATCGATACGTAATTGATGGAATCCTTCAAAAATATGGATATTATTTTTTAAATAATCCGTAAGTGTGGATACACGGCTTTGTATGAAAGCATTGATTATATTTATTATAATCTTTCAGTGCGCATTGAATGTACCGTTTACTTTTATTTTCATTATATTTAAATATTTGTTTCGGTATTCAACCACGTGAGGTGTTATTAGAAACATGACGTTTTCACTTCAAACCGTGAATATGGGTACATTGCTTTTGTTGTGCTAGTGTCTGTGTGAGCACCAGTGGTGAAGTTAGAGCCTTGCAGTTGGGTATACAGAAAATTGTATCGTACATTCTTTTTAAATTAGCTCCATCGATTTTTTTTTATTCAGGAAAATGTCGTTAATTTGTTTTTAAAGCTGTTTAATTTGTTTTTAAAGCTGTCGTTTCGGCTCAGTTAATTTAGGAGACACTTCTCGTTAGCCAGTGTACTGAAATTACCGTTTCTGATATTTCCCATGGATTTTCTCGGTAATGTCTTTACTCTCTTTAATGTAATCATATCCCTTTCACACAATAAATAAAGAGAAAGTTAGACTGAGTTGTATCAACCGAACAGTCTCTTGATAATATTTTCTAGACCAATTTGTCTAACAAATACTTCAGCAACAAATCTGCAGCCATGCATTTTGTATTGTCAATGTATACATGTGTCACTTTATTTCGATGCTACTCGCTGTCAAAGAATGGATATTGTTTTATTAGGAACGAAAACTTCTGAACGAAAGGGCGTTTGTATGTGAAACAGTGCTTTTATCGAGAAATTTAATAAAATGAGTTTTAAAAATCTTGAAACTTACAGTCCTTTTGAGTCTCTAATGTATTAATAATTTTAAAAGAAACAATTTTGTATCTTTGAAATAATTCTGATCCTGAAAGTTCATTCATAGTTTTGCTTTGATGCAGATTTCAATAGTCTCTTCATATCTAACACGGTATATTAGTATGTATCTATACTATTTCTATTTCTTCGACATATTACTTATGTCATAATTTCGCATTGTTGAACGAAAACTGCATTTCGATATCGTGAACCGTTTAGACGCTACAGTCCTGGCGCATAGACAGTGGAACATTCTCCATAACTCTGAATCTTTAGCTTCATTATTTGTTTCATAAAGAAAATACGAACAAAAATCACACAAACAACTCTACTTTCCCACAACGTCAGGTGATGAAGTGAATTTGCCTCGCCGAGACGTGAACGTGCATCGCGGTACAAGTCCGTGCCTCCCGGGAGCCTAGGCAGGCTCCCTGGGGCTCTCTGCCCGGTGAGTGCGAGTGAGAGGGAGATAGTGCGCGCCTTCCTGTTCGCATGCGCGGCAGAGCCAGCCAGTCTATTCACTGGCAGGTTCCTCGTTCAGCTGCCGGCCCCCAAGTGTATATCAATGCGACCCTGCGAATTCTTTCGCGCGCAAGCAGGGAAAATGAGTCGAAAATATTTAATTGTCTTTAACGATTCAGTAAAACTAATATTGAAAAATGGCACACTTAACGACGGGTTTAATTGAAAAATAATTTGGGTATTCTAAGTCTCCCAGATTACCCTTCAGCTTCGCCGCTGGTGAGCACAGAGATTAATAGGAGAACGTATCTTTTGAGGATTTTGTTGAGAATTGACATTCAGTTTTGAGATTCTTTTACGTGCAGCAAATGTTAGTTATAACGTGTCGTGTATTCAAGAAATTTCCCCATATTTTAAACCTATAATCGCTTTCGAAAAAATATAACACCGACTTTTATAGTATTGACTTTTTTAACAGATTAATATTCTAATACATATTTTCATACATTATTTTGACCTTTCAGGAAAAAAATCCATGCGAATCATTTCTTCATTCTACCAGAGGAGAAGAAAATAGTGTCTATTTTTTATTCTAGGCCATTTATTTATGAGATATTTTTCCAGTGGGAAACATAAATATGACATACGACCTACTTAGTAATGAACAATATTGAAGTGATATTATTACCTTTCTTACTATTCTTGAGTACTAATCCATATTAATACCCTAGTATATGATTAATCATTTTTTACTTTCTCGCAATTACTTCGTAAGAAGAGAAATTTATGTAATTTTTAGAAAAACTAATAGGTGTCATAATTTGTGTCTGCAATTTCTTAAAAAACATTTCTTAAAACGCTCCAAATTTTTTCTTCACAATTTTTCCATGCATAGACGAAGAGACGCTTAAAATGGCACGGGTCTCATGTTTGATCTCTCTGAATTTTTCGGAAGTTTCAAATTTAGAAACAATGTGAAAAAGTATTGCTGTTGTAGCACCGCTTATTGCAAATTATTGTTTACCGCACCAAATTATTATTTAGTTTCAAAACCACATAAAATATTTTGGAATTCATTTAAATATTCTGAGCACTTCCCATCTTGCAGACTGTAAATTTTGTAGATAATTAGTATAACGTGGTGCATTTTAATTAGTCCGTTATTACGAATTCCTTTTTTTTTGAAAAAATAATTCTCAGAAGCCTACGCATATTAATTCTGCCACGTGAACGCAAAGCGGCCCTCCACGCCGGATTGGATTTTACGTTTATTTTGCCTGGTTCACCCTGCGAAGAGCTGTTGGCTAAAGAAGAAGCGAAAGAGAAGGAAAGCAAAAGAGCGCTGACGGGTAAAAACTCATGGAGGCGAGAAGGTGAGATCAGAGAAGCGAGTGAGCTCGCTCGCTCGGCCGAGATGATGAGATTCACGAATAAGGGGAGAACACACGGTGAGGAGGCGTTGTCACTGAAAATAATGAAGGATTTCGATGAGGTGAACTGGTGAATCGGCGAGATTGCAAAGGCGAAATGAAGAAGATCGCGAAGAAGAATAGGCGAAAATGCCCTGACGAATAGTCGAGATGACGAAAACAAATTGTAGTCGAAATGTGTCGAGTTGAAGTGATTGCAATCGCAAATAGGTCAGATCGCTGAGACCAATAGGCGAGTTTACTGTGGAAGATGGTGATAAGGATCGAGAAGAGGAGTAGGCGAGTTGACGTGCTTGCGTGGGAGAAAAGTCATGGTTGCTGAGAGATCACGTGAGCGAGAAGGCGAGATAGGGATGCGAGATCGCGAGAACGAGAAGGCGAGATAGGGATGCGAGATTGCGAGAACGAGAAGGCGTGAAAAGAAACGTGAGTTACAGAGAGCGACTATGTCAACTCGCTAGACCTATATCGCGAAGAGTGAGGTCCACATTGTGAAGGCGACATCTAGGAGAAGGCGTAGATGAGACGGCAAGGTCGTAGGGCGTGACGGCGCGATCAAGGTGAGCTCCGCTAACGCGACCGATTTAGCTTATGCGGCACTGGCCGTCGGCCACGCGCCAGAGGCTGCGAGGTGCGCCGACGGTCCGTGACCCGGGAACGGAGCTGGAGTCGCGAGGCGGGGCGCGGGGACGAAGGAAGTGTACGGGTGGAGCGGGGAATGGCGGAAATGCAGCTGCGTGGCGGGGAGTAACGAACTGGGGTGCATCAGACCGAAAAGAGGGAGGGTGAGACGGATCGAAATGTATAACGTGGAGGGGTTGAAATAGGGTGGTGGGGAGAAGGCGGGGTAAAAAATGTGGAGCGGTGGTGGAGAGTGGGAGTTTGGCAGTAATGGTGGAGAGCAGCAAGAAGATTTGTGGTGTACTGAAAGGAAACTGGCATTGCCGTGTGCTGAAGACTGACAGTGCAGTGGGAAAAGTTGAATAAAACAGATGAGATAACAATGAACCGTAAGCTTGCAAAGTGAGCACAAAGAATAGGGTTAAATTGAAGGGTCTGGATGGTTTGAACAGGCAACAGTCATAATTGAGATCATATATATGTCATGTAAGGGATGATATTGGTCATGTTGACAGGAAGTTTCTTGGAGCCTAGTGCTGTTTTCTTATAGAAGTTTATGCAATTAGTTTATAATGTTAAGCTTTATTGCATGAGTACATGTTTTCAAAACAAACAACGTTAGGAGCGAGGTTTCAAATATGCACGAATGCAATGAAGCATCATTATAAACGAGTTGCGTAAGCTATTTTTTTGTATAACAGCATTATAAATCTATAAAAGGTTTCAAACTTAATTTTGCGAAACAACTTTCTTGTGATGTCTCGTATATTTGACATCTGTGCGAGAAATCGGTGGTCGGAGGCTGTTCCGTTTACCTCTACCTCCATACGATTGTCTCTACGCTGCGATTGGATGAATATGTGATGACGCAGTCATTCGTGCCGTAAAATCTAATACGTCATCATTTGTGCCGTAAAATGCCCAATTACGAACAATGTCTTGCAACAGAAAAGGTCATTTATAATGCGGGCATACAAAAATTGAAGTTTACGTAACAAGTGCGCGAAACAGGCGATTCACGCACGAGTCGAGTTTGTTCAAGAGACGAGTGAGAGAATCACCTCGCGCCCGTGTTGCGTATAGTATTTTTTAACACGCCTTGAGCGATTCGCATTCAAGTAAAGGAATATAAATTAAATATCAAATAACTAGAAGTACGTTATGTATAACTCAAAATATCTACATCTTTGGGGTTTAATATTTACATCTTGAACGGTCATGTTTGCGAGTTATTCCCTTCTATATGCACCAGATATACCAATCAGTAGAACAACCTACAAACAGAAAAATAGGTTTCAAACTATTGCATTAATTGTATATAATAAAATTTGCATCTATAGTAATTGAATAAAACTCTCTTTGTGCAATAAATATACTTC
The DNA here is from genome assembly GCA_038098605.1 of Gryllus longicercus. Taxonomy (NCBI): domain Eukaryota; kingdom Metazoa; phylum Arthropoda; class Insecta; order Orthoptera; family Gryllidae; genus Gryllus; species Gryllus longicercus. The sequence continues at coordinate 605,341 of JAZDUA010000258.1, read as the reverse complement.
ATTTGAAGCCTCTCCGCAGAATTTCGATTCTTCAGTATGTGTGAATACTGGATTTCTTCTCCTTGTGGTTGTCACTTTTTCTGTCAAAAATATTGTACAATTTTATAGCAATCGATATCAATATTCTCATAAATATTACTGGTGACCTTTAACATAGAGTAACGAGTCCATAATGTTGACGGAGAAAGTTATTCACAGATCTAGATTAATTAAAATTATATCTTCGTCAACAGAAGTGGATTTTATTACGTTGCACCACTTTTTAAATTCATTGTATGCTAAGGTGTTTTGTTGTCTTGATTTGTCAGGCAGCAAGCTTCAATATTATTTGCTGTTTCAGCGAAATTCTTGGGCACCGTTTCTCCAAAACCTATTTTCAAATCATCTTCTGAAGTCATTTTTACCTTGCACACAAGTAAATGGATTCCAGCCACTGTCATAACACTGTCCAGCTACTGACCAGCGGTGGACTGTCGTAACACTATTGGTTGTTAAAAATGAACGAAATACGAAAAACAAATGCTAATCGTTAGAGATGTTTTGCACACACTTCGCGATGTTTTGCCCACTGTACAAGAATTAGTTATATCGCAGACGGAAAACGAACACGCGAAACCGCGTTTCGCGCACGGCGTGTTAAAAACATATTTTCGCAGTTACTGCATCTATCCTACAATGTCGAGTATCCTGAATTACTTAAGACAGGAGAAGGTGAAATTGGAGGATCTGGATAGTTTGAGACAGGCGACAGCCGTAATAGAAAGTATAGATATGTCATGTAAGGGATGATTTACCAAGGACGACATATTTTTTGACAGGTCGTTTATTGGAGTCTGGTGCTGGTTCCTAAACATACTGTCGAAGTTACTGAAGCTATCCTACAATGTCGAGAATCCTGAATTACTTAAGCACGTTAATAAGTACAATGTCCAGTTTGACTACAGTTTTATTAAGATATTTTGGTGTGAAGTTCTATTAGAAGTGTCTAAACAGATTTATAAACCTTTTCTTTCATTTCGCGTGATAAGTTTCCGGACGCTCTAACCAGAGCATGTGAGATAATTATATGTTTCATTAATTGTCAAAATTCTTTGAATATAAATGTATACATATTATTTATTTATGAAGGGGATTAATAACATAAAGGTCTTTAAAGAATAATTTCGAAATTTCTGATTGTGTGTGAACGAATATTTTTATACTTAAATGAAGTGTTCACTGAAAGCTGTACTAGTATTGTGTCAGTAGTTAATCTGATAGTCAGGTTGAATTATTAAAGAAGGACGTGTTTGGAACGAAGAGAAAGAAAGAGTCGAAAATGTGAGATGGATGTAAAAACGCCTGGCACTAACACGGTGGGTTCACGTGTTACGAGGTTGACATTCCGTGAAGAGACTGAAAGTGAGTGGGGTAAAAAAACGAGTAGACCGCCAGTGAACGTGTGTGGGCGAATAAACGTGCAAGTGCATGTGTGCATGAAAGCCCCATCACGCGTAGGCCCTGGCTGATGCGAGGAATGAGAGAAGCTGTGGGCAGGCGAAAAGAGAGGCGATGCCGAGGTGTGTGCGGCAGAGCCGCTGCGCCATGCGACGCGTGACGAAAAAGAGACGACACAAGCAGCGAGAAGTGAGGATAGATTCGAGTCGAGAGGCAAGGCGCGGCGAGGCGACTCGCGTGGAGTGGCGAGGCGCGTGGAGCGGCGAGTCGTGTGGCGCGGCGAGTCGCGAGTATAGTCGCGAGTAGAGTCGCGAGGCGAGTCGCGAGGCGCGTCGCGAGGCGAGTCGCGAGGCGAGTCGCGAGGCGAGTCGCGAGGCGAGTCGCGAGGCGAGTCGCGAGTCGAGTCGCGAGGCGAGTCGCGAGTCGAGTCGAGTCGCGAGTCGAGTCGAGTCGCGAGTCGAGTCGAGTCGAGTCGCGAGTCGAGTCGAGTCGCGAGTCGAGTCGAGTCGCGAGTCGAGTCGAGTCGAGTCGCGAGTCGAGTCGAGTCGCGAGTCGAGTCGCGAGTCGAGTCGAGTCGCGAGTCGAGGCGAGTCGCGAGTCGAGTCGAGGCGAGTCGCGAGTCGAGGCGAGTCGCGAGTCGAGGCGAGTCGCGAGTCGAGGCGAGTCGCGAGTCGAGGCGAGTCGCGAGTCGAGGCGAGTCGCGAGTCGAGGCGAGTCGCGAGTCGAGGCGAGTCGCGAGGCGAGGCGAGTCGCGAGTCGAGTCGAGGCGAGTCGCGAGTCGAGGCGAGTCGAGGCGAGTCGAGGCGAGTCGAGGCGAGTCGAGGCGAGTCGAGGCGAGTCGAGGCGAGTCGAGGCGAGTCGAGGCGAGTCGCGAGTCGAGGCGAGTCGCGAGTCGAGGCGAGTCGAGGCGAGTCGAGGCGAGTCGAGGCGAGTCGAGGCGAGTCGAGGCGAGTCGAGGCGAGTCGAGGCGAGTCGAGGCGAGTCGAGGCGAGTCGAGGCGAGTCGAGGCGAGTCGAGGCGAGTCGAGGCGAGTCGAGGCGAGTCGAGGCGAGTCGAGGCGAGTCGAGGCGAGTCGAGGCGAGTCGAGGCGAGTCGAGGCGAGTCGAGGCGAGTCGCGAGTCGAGTCGAGGCGAGTCGCGAGTCGAGGCGAGTCGCGAGTCGAGGCGAGTCGAGTCGAGGCGAGTCGAGGCGAGTCGAGGCGAGTCGAGGCGAGTCGAGACGAGTCGAGGCGAGTCGAGGCGAGTCGAGGCGAGTCGAGGCGAGTCGAGGCGAGTCGAGGCGAGTCGAGGCGAGTCGAGGCGAGTCGAGGCGAGTCGAGGCGAGTCGAGGCGAGTCGAGGCGAGTCGCGAGTCGAGGCGAGTCGCGAGTCGAGGCGAGTCGCGAGTCGAGGCGAGTCGCGAGTCGAGGCGAGTCGCGAGTCGAGGCGAGTCGCGAGTCGAGTCGCGAGGCGAGGCGAGTCGCGAGTCGAGTCGAGGCGAGTCGCGAGGCGAGTCGCGAGGCGAGTCGCGAGGCGAGGCGAGTCGCGAGGCGAGTCGCGAGGCGAGGTGAGTCGCGAGGCGAGGCGAGGCGAGGCGAATCGCGAGGTGAGGTGAGGCGAGTCGCGAGGCGAGGCGAGTCGCGAGGCGAGGCGAGTCGCGAGGCGAGGCGAGTCGCGAGGCGAGGCGAGTCGCGAGGCGAGGCGAGTCGCGAGGCGAGGCGAGTCGCGAGGCGAGGCGAGTCGCGAGGCGAGGCGAGTCGCGAGGCGAGGCGAGTCGCGAGGCGAGGCGAGTCGCGAGGCGAGGCGAGTCGCGAGGCGAGGCGAGTCGCGAGTCGAGGCGAGTCGCGAAGCGAGGCGAGTCGCGAGGCGAGGCGACTCGCGAGGCGAGGCGAGTCGCGAGGCGAGGCGAGTCGCGAGGCGAGGCGAGTCGCGAGGCGAGGCGAGTCGCGAGGCGAGGCGAGTCGCGAGGCGAGTCGAGGCGAGTCGCGAGTCGAGGCGAGTCGCGAGTCGAGTCGAGGCGAGTCGCGAGTCGAGGCGAGTCGCGAGTCGAGGCGAGTCGCGAGTCGAGGCGAGTCGCGAGTCGAGGCGAGTCGCGAGTCGAGGCGAGTCGCGAGTCGAGGCGAGTCGCGAGTCGAGGCGAGTCGCGAGGCGAGGCGAGTCGCGAGTCGAGTCGAGGCGAGTCGCGAGTCGAGGCGAGTCGAGGCGAGTCGAGGCGAGTCGAGGCGAGTCGAGGCGAGTCGAGGCGAGTCGAGGCGAGTCGAGGCGAGTCGAGGCGAGTCGAGGCGAGTCGAGGCGAGTCGAGGCGAGTCGAGGCGAGTCGAGGCGAGTCGAGGCGAGTCGAGGCGAGTCGAGGCGAGTCGAGGCGAGTCGAGGCGAGTCGCGAGGCGAGTCGAGGCGAGTCGAGTCGAGGCGAGTCGAGTCGAGTCGAGGCGAGTCGAGTCGAGTCGAGGCGAGTCGCGAGGCGAGGCGAGTCGCGAGGCGAGGCGAGTCGCGAGGCGAGGCGAGTCGAGTCGCGAGGGGAGGCGAGTCGCGAGGCGAGGCGAGTCGCGAGGCGAGAACACTAGGCGGGATGGGTCAGAGCAGAGCGGAACAGTGGCGTGGATCTTGTGACGGGCGGGGGAGAGTTAAGGGGGGGGTGCGCCGGAAGTGAGAGCGTGAGCGCCGCCCCCCCTTCTGCCCCGCCTGCGCCGTGCGGCAATATTGAGCGGGGCCTGTGATTATGTTTGCTCGGATCTCGGAGCTGGCTGCCAGACGGTGCCGACTCGGTCGCCTGGGCGTGTGCCCGCGCTGGCTCCTGCTTCTACTCCTGTGTCGGCTTCGGCCAGGCACCTCCGCGGCCGTACTCTCCTGCCTGGTACGAGCAGTCGTGAGAATATGCGTAAACGCCTGTAGTTTGTAAATAACGGCTTTCGCACTAGCGTTTGAAAATAAACGCGCTAATATAAGATGCACAAAGCTGTAACTCTCGAAACCCTTTTGGAAAACTTCGTGAAAATAGATAATTAATAATGATGATCCTATGTATCATAGATGTGTGTTAAGAGGGAGGTTTGTTGTCTTCTTGACCACCAAAAAGGATTGTTGAAGAATGTCGATGTGTAAAATTATTATTTATTTTTTTGATATAGGAAACTATAATATGAGAGGCAGTAAACTCAGAATTACTTCCCATCTAGGGATGCAAATTTGTCGAAATAATTGAATAAATGACAATGGTAAAATACTACATTTTTAAAGAAAGAAAAATATAAATTTATTTAATGCTTCTTGAACCCCATAGTTTACTGTAGATAGTTCTAATGTGAAACTGAAGATTTGTAGATGGGGAATTTCGACACCAAGTAAATGGCTAGGCCAAACCCAAACACTTATTATAGAAGCCAGCTGCATTTGTCGGCTGTATTCTGCATCTTCCTCCAATGAATTAATTCCACGTTGATGATGGAGAACCCCCGATTCTTCGTTCCCCATGTTGTCGTCACTTAGGTCCTCACTTTACAACGCGCATTTGCAATGATGTAAAAGGCTACAGACCAGCGTTGAAGCTGCTATTGCAAGAAGGCCTTGAAAAAATATTTTGATTTATATGAGGTAATGATGTGAGATTGAGGATAATTATCAATCTGAACAAATTATAAAATAATATATTATAAAAGTATTTTTGTTCATTTCATCTTTGTAAATGAGGCAACTAGCAATATAGATCTGAGAAAGATACGACTTATTCAATCAAGACTAAACATTTTTGAAGCTTGTGATTATATAGATACAGCTGCCTTAGACAAAACAGCGTTATCGGTGTGATGTGTAGTTGGGGTATTTTCTGTATCCGGCTTATTTTTATGGGCGATATTTCGTCAGTCAGTTGAACGTGTTTTGCTACTCCTCCACTCTCATCCCTTTTTTCCTCTCAGTTTATTTGCATTTCAATTTCCTGTCCTGTTGAATGAGATACAACGAATCCAGTGTACCCATGGATCGGGCTTACAATGCCAAACTCTCGAATTCTACACGTGTGTTCCGTAATTTTGCAATAAATAATTTATTCTATACCAGACATCTTATTCAGTGCGAAGTCTAAGAAGCAAAATTTGCTTATTTGTGAGAAGGAAACTCTTATCCTGATTGTGACAGATTGACAAAAGTTAATTAATATTGGTGTATTTTATTTTAGAACTTTGAGATTTTAATGGTTTAAATTTAAATGTACACAATAATGAAATTACGTAAGTTTAACGTTGTGATCATAAATTATATAATCAATTGTAGCCCGTTGTTTACGAGGTTTATATGAACATTCCCTTATAATTCATTATTGCAGCGTTGTAAATATGTTTTTATATTTTATACGAAAATATAAATTCACTTTTTACTGGTTATTAAGTTTCTAAGGCGCTTCGAGGAGCGGACTAGTCTCATGGGTGCTCTTCTCAGAAGGGCCTGCAACTATTCAACCTGAAGCAGCATAAACAAGCATATGATATAAAATTAAATCACATATTTAAAGACGATTTCTGCTATCTCTTTCGCCACTTGCCATTTAATACATTTCTCTCGTTCATAAAGTATTTCTTAATCATCTTCGTAAAACAAATTTATACACATGTATTCGTGATTTTTACTTTCTCGTATACGTACGTATATACGGAGTAATGTACATAGTATAGAGAATGTTATGCAATGTTGCGAAAAATAGATTTAAAGATTTCAACGGAAATACAAATTTTGGGGTCCAATGACACAAAAAAGTGCTGTTTTCAAAACGTCTAGAAAGGACTGAATGATAGGTCTCCGGGCAGGGTATTTGTCGTACCGTTACATTGCGGCTCGAACAGAACGCGCTGTTACGACAGTGATGAATTTGTGGAACCAGTGAATAAGGGAGGGTCATACGGGGCGACGAGAGGGTACTGGACCACAGAATGTGACCACATCACGAGATGACAAACATCTTGTCCGCATGGCCATAACCGACTGAACGGCGTTGTCTACAGTAGTGGCACGAATTTGGAGCACTGCAACGTGTGTAGTCATGGCTTTGTCGATTGTTCGGCGCCATCTGCTGAGAGTTGGATTGATGTTATGCGTACCACTGCGTCGGATTCTGTTGGCCAGAAACCACCAACAGAACGGACATCAGTGGAAACGTCAGTAGATGTATATAGCAGATTCTGAACAACTTCCTGTTTAAACGGCCGATTTTGAACGCTAACATCCTGTGTGGTGTGCTGCACAGGGAAGATCCGGTGTAAACATCCGTCGAAGTGTTTTGACACCGGAAGTGGGCATCCGGTGGCCGTCCTGCGTCGAGAGGTGTGACGTCTTAAGGCCACCATGGGGAGAAGGCCGTCGTTATCCTTGTGGCGTCACAACACAGCAGCTGTGCCGACAACCCGGTCGCTGCGGCCATCTTACGACGTCACACCTCTCGCTACTTCTTGCTACGTCACACCTCACTCGAAGCTACTCTCCCGCCTGGTCCCCATCCTGCCCTACCCTGTCCTACGAACCTACCAAACAATACTTGGCGACTAGTGGAAGAGCAGTGAGGCTGAGGCGCTGCCTGACGGAGGCGCGGGGAAATGAGATAAAGAACATGAAAATGGTAGTTTTCAGTGTTGTCACGGTGCGACGAGGTTGTGCGTTGAGGTTGTCATGTTTGCTGAGTTGAAGTTTCGGAATTTTTTTGAGTTGTTTTTGAATGTCATTTACGATACGATCGACGCAAGTTTTGGGCGTGGCGTCACGTGGCTCCATAGGGTTAGCATTGAAGGGTCTATCGTTTTCCCATTGAGAAAGACATTTTGAATGATTGATAAGAAAACTCATGTAGATCTGTGTGCATTTTCAGTCCCTGCGTCCACAGTCTTGGTGGCAGTATGTTGTCTGTCGACGGGGTTGCTATCGTTGACGGTTCTTCTGTTTTCTCCTTCCCTATCATTATAAACGTCCTCCTCCGTGGAATATTCGTCACACATGACTCGAGCAGGTGTTGACGCCGCTGTTGCTACATTGTCTCTTATGTCGGAGACCCCCACCACACTTTTCCCTCCTCCCACCACCATGAGGAGAAGCTTCCAACCCAAAGAAGAGAAGGTCGCAAACACCGAGCTCGTGCACGTCAAAGTCTTCAATACGTCGCAACGTTATTTCTAGTCCTGATCCCCTCTGAAATTGAGAGTGGCAGATATGATTGTTTGCGTAATCGTAGAGCTTCGTTAAACATTCTTCTCACTGTGCGAAGAACACGTCAACTAAAAGACGAGTGAATGGAAGTTATCACACTAGTACCATAATCCTCATTATTTTCATCTCTTTCCATCACGCCTTTTTCTTCTCCATTTAATGTCGTTGCATCATTTGATGATGGTTTAGGCACCAAGACGAAACGGAACATTGTAAATTTTTTCTAGCACCGACGCATCTTGTTTTCAACCAAATTTGAAGACAATCTTTGCAAAATATATGGTTACAGTTTGTTTTCACCCAAATATGAAAGTGATCTTGATGAAAGATAACACAAATAGTACCATCTCGTATGTCATATCTAGCTTTTATGGTAAAAGGCGGAGTAGAATCTGTTGTGGTGGAATTCATGATGATGTTCACACGTCACAATACAAAGTTTACAAAAGAAAGCACACGAGATCGGCAATCACCATGCACAATTGAATGATACTTTCCACAATCATTAAAGAGTCTACCCAATCAATGATGGTGATGATATATTATACACTTTTATTCATCTAACGACATCAACCCACACAATCCCATTTCAATGGCGCGGGTCCGTCAATGTGCGTGCGCCCAATGTTGTAATGTTTGATGCAGGACAGAAGTACGAGAATGCAGGGGAGCTTTTGAACGTCGTCGGGGAGTCGTTTGAAAACGGCATCCACATCTCTCGATGCTAATGAATAGTAGAAAAGTGCGACAGGTGATGACTCTCGTCGAGCGTTTTGAGAGACCGCGACTGCATTGAGTAATATTGGTTGATGTCTCGAAGTTGTTGTCTTTAAGATCATTTGATGATAAGTTCGAGCTGTTTGTGGCGATTAAAGTTTTCCTTGTATTTTCTCTTGATCCGTTCCATGTGGTGGTTCGATGACTATGATAAGCAAATAAAAATGTGTTATGTAATTATGTCACATAGATATACTCACGAATTGTGACGATCATGATCGTACTCTACCAAGTTCTGATGTGAAAATCGCGTTCTTGTGTGTAGGAACACCCGACATCGCTTAACCGTGACGACCTACTAGCGAATACGTGATGAGATTAGAAATATGTTTGCGTTTTATTTTGAAGAGTTCTGTCCCGCCGCGCTTCGTAACATTTCTGGAACGGGGAGCTCTTATACATGCTCACGAGGTCAGCGTCAATTTTTTCAATTGTCGCTTGTTGACAGTTTTCACGTTGGCGTAAATCGTCATTAATCATTGTCCTTCACATCTTTTTATTACATTCCGATCGTTCTATCTTATGTATCCTATCGTTCTATCTGTGTTACTATAGTCATCTATAAGCGAGGGAAATATGATTACCAGCGACGCGTGCACCCGGAGGAGAGACGTCTCCACATGCGTTCTTTGCTTGTGTGATTGAAACACCTCTGAAAGAGCTGCCTTCATGGTGGAAATCGTAGAATAATGGTGAATGTCACGCGTCCGAAACGATTTGGTGACGGTGGCATTGTAATACTCAGTACCGGCGTCTGTTTGTAGGAGTGTAGGCTTTCTGTATCGCGTGTGTTTGAGAATGTGCGTAGACTTCTTCTCCGCTATTTTTCTATAGCGCTTGCGCCCAAGCGTAATACGAGTAGACATCAATCACGGCAGTATTTATAGTCTTGAGGGGTCGCGAAACGGAGTCCTTTGCCTGTTGTTTTCTGATTTCGCTTTGTCGCTTTTCGTTCGATGTGTTTGGTTTTAAGTTACGTGAAGTACGAGGAGAACTTGTAAGAGGAAATAATCTTGCAAATACATTATTGTTTTTCCATGCGTTGACGGCCTGTATATTACCATTTTTATATCCACTGTGCGAGTATGGGTGCTGGAGAATTTTGTTAAAATAATTCCAGTCTATCATATACAATTTCGACATTCAGATGCTTTGAAAATCAATTCTAGAAGCCCGTTGAACGCTTCGTAATTTTTCTTACCAAGGGTAATGATTCCGGTGTGTTGTATTTGCACCCATGTAAAGCGTTCGTTGGGGGCTGCTGGAATGACATCGAAAACGGGGACTGGAAACTATATCAGCGCCTTCCCGTTGTTGGACCGTGCTTAGATATTGAATCCATGGCTGGGTCAGTGTAATGGGTCTGCGGAATTGAATGCACAATCGTTGCTGCTTCTAGAAGAACGATTTAAATCTTGCAAAGTTCCATTTGCTGCTTCTAGGTGAGAATCATCAACGTTAAAACGGAATATTTTGACGGAGGAGGAAGAATCGTTGACTACACCTCCTTCATCCTCTTTCTCAGTGTTCACTCCTCTATCAACACGTTTTTTCTCGGGGGTAGGCTTTTTCGATCCTTCTGCGATTGCGTTCATCCGGGTGGTGAGATATGTCTTAAGGAAGTAGTCGCGTGATGATTTGTAATGCGCTTTGATCTAATCGGTTGAGTCTTCTCCACTTCGACTTTCAATCTTTCTTGCGGAGTACTGGGATGGAGTGGAAACAAAGAGGGAGAACAGATGATGAGGGTACGTTTACCCTGTAATGATCTCACTGTCTCTGTTGAAATCGTTTCATCTTTGAATGATTAGTGTCTTATGGTTTTTTATTTTGTTGTAGAAGCATCATTTCATCATATATTCTTTGTTTATTTTCACGTTGCACAAGACTCCCTCTTCCTTGTATTCTTCTTTCTGTTTTTTAATCACCATTCCTTTTTCCACACCCCTTTCTAATTTATTCTTAATTTTCATCACACCGGTGACATATAGCGCCACTGCTCTGTCATCGATAGTCGCGTCACTCGACACGACCCTCTTCCACGTTTGCTTTGGTAGTTACCCTCTGCTTTCTTCGTGTTCATGACAAGCAATGTCCTGCATGCTCGATGTAGGGGATTGAGGCCAACATCACCTCTCGCTAAACGTTCGCTGAGCCACGTTCCCGGCCCGCAAAACTGATATCCACCAGGAATGTGTAACAGAGTGAAGCGTATCGATAGCTCGATTGATGAATCGTTCGATAAAACCTTTCCGTCTTCGACACCTATGTTGTCGCGGATACGCCATATTGCGACTGTATGGAAGAAAATAAATACAATATTATATCGATGGATTGACTTCTATAAACCGATCGAATCCAGCGCGGTTATTAACACTAATTTGGTTAGATATGTTTACAAGTTTACCCTCGGGCCTTTTCCGCTCCTTCAGTGTACACGTTCGTCCATGCAGGCGGGGTTGTAGAGTAGGCTTTCCTTCTCTACATTTTTAATATTTATTTTCACTTAAGAATAATTATTAAAGAAAATGTCAGCTTTCACATACACATGAGAGAGATGGGTGGTGGTAAAGTAGTCGTAGTGAGAGCATTTGCAATGGACATGACACTTGATTGCGACGTCGACGACGACAACAACGGATGGGAGAGAAAAGCAACCAAGATGAGGAAAAACCTCGAGAACGTTGCAGTTGAGTTCGCCGTCGCCGCCGCCCACAAAAAAGAAGAGTGAAAAACTGCGAAGATATGGAAATGTATTTCTGTCATGGCGACTGACGTTGCCATCAGCGCGCGGCGTCTTCACGACAAGTAGAGTGCAAAAGACTACAGTAAGAGTGAAAACACCATTCACGACATTGTCGTTTTCATGCATGCGGAAGTACTAGCAATCATGGAAACTCTGTCATCATTTTCAATATAGATTCAGAGGGAAGTTCTGCAGCAATGCATTCTCATCAACAGACAAGTTATAGAGTCTCTCTCTTCCCCAAACAAAATAGTCCTCCCACATATGAACCGGATGACTTCTTTGTAAAGGCAAAACACATCTTCATTCAGACAACATCCACCATCGTGTCAGGACGTGAAGCAAAAATTAATGTCTCGAGTCTCGCTCACGGAGACATCCTCGAGGACAGTATCAGTGGGTGGAAGGGTGAGGCTACCAAGATGTGGGAAAACATCGCGAAAGCCGCAAGTGACTTTACTGTCGTCGCTGCCTCCAAGGAAAAGGATGAAGTAGGTAAAAATCAATATGCTGTATGATATTACCTGTAAATTATGAAATGTTAACGAAGTCGCGCGGAGTCTTTACAAAACTCAGACCTCCAAGACGATTAGAAATATTCACGTCGATTTTATGAAATTAAAAATATTCAAAAATCTGGAAATTCTCATTTATCTTCTTAAAGATCCTGCACGAAGGAGATGTCTGGAACACCGCTTATTCTCATCCGATAAATTATCCACAGTTGTCCAACCGTCACTTCCCCGAAGCGTCCCCTCTCAAAGACGTAGCGAAAGCGTGCTCTACTGCCTCCAATGATAAGAAGAGGAAAAAGAAACGGACTCTGCGGAAATAAAGCAAGAGAGAGTTTAACATCAGCATTCAGTTTTCTCTCGTTTGCTTCTCAAGCAACACACCAACATTATCATGACTGGAGTCGGCGAGACGAAGATGTTGGTGATGGATCCAATCGTTGTTCGTAGCCTCAATTGCACCGATATTAACGGAGAGACAGGTTCCCTCTCGCTGCTCATGCGGGTCATCTAGAGATTGTGAAGTTGCTGCTCAAAACTGGCGTGGCCATTTCCATAAAAACAATTTCGGGCTGACATCGGAAGAAGTTGCCCGTGATGTTCGCATTAAACGCTATTGACCACCGCGAGACTCAGTCAACATTGACTTCATCCATTGCATTGTTTATGAGTGATTGTAATATAAAAATTTGTAAATAAATGTTTGTATTCTATCAGATATTTTTATTTGCCCCCACGTCACCACCAGGCAGAGCCTCTACCCCAATCGTCCTCCTTCTCTAGTTGCTCAGTGTTTTTTAGTGGTCGGTAGGACAGGGTAGGGCGGGAGAGCAGCTGACGTGACGTGGTAAGGACGCCGCAGTGATCGGGTGCTTGGCACAGCTTCTGTGTTCTGACGGTAAACGTCCGGTATCAACACACTCCAATCAGGGAAGTTTTAGTGCCAGAGGTACTGCCCCTTCTCCAAGAAATATGCCATATTTCAGCAAGACAATGCCCGACTTTTCGTGGCGTAGAATGTACAAGCTTTTTGCAAAGAAAACGGATACAACTTCTTCCCTGGCCCGCACGATCGCCTAACATGTCTATAGAACGTGTCTGATATATGATCGATCGGAAACTTGTTCGTGGTGGTCATCCTGCAGCCACTGTCGATGTTTTGTGGTCACGCATAGAAACAGTGTGGGAGTGGCTTTCCCAGCAGCATATCCAGACTCTGTTTCAATTCATGCAACGACGTCCAGAAGCTGTGATGGCAGCGCGTAATGGCTTCACACCAAACTAAATACTCAAGGTCAAAACGCAGGTACAGTTCTATAATAGTAATCATTTGTATATTGTGATATTCCTATTGTTGTTTAAATTTTATTGTAATAGTATGTCTCCTACTTGGTGATGTTATTTTTACAAATACCAGTGTATTTGATAACTCCTTAACACATATTTCGATGTTGAATTGTTTTTTTACTAGGGAAGAATGATTTTCTTTAGACATGCTGCATATTCCAAGTCGAAAGCCACGATTAGGGTATCCAAATCTAGTATTTTGTTCGTCTAGTATATTTATACCATTTTGGTACTAAATAATTCTATTAGATAGTGTCTTATAACTAACTTGTGTCATAATAAAACTATTTTTGTCTGTTCCTAACTGTTCTTTCTTAAATTGACGAAAATCATACATGTTAACCTTTCTATGTTCTTACACAATACGGCACAAAGTAGTATATTCGTATAATACATTTGTTTTCAATATAGTTTTCGTCAGTTGCAAATATTTCACTTTTTCTTTCGCGTTTTAAGCAAAAATAAAAATTAATTTTTGCCGGTAAATTTTCAAAAATTTAAACAAAAGCTTATTTATAAAAAAGGGTTATAAAAATGTGTTTTTCATGCCGTAACATTTCTACTGAACTTTTTTAATATAAAGAATATCTGTGGAATGTATGTAGGAAAAAATACTAAGTGACCATTTGGAACAAAAAGCAAAAAATCTAGAAAAAGGACAAAAGTCTAATAGAATGAAAATTCTGGTCTTAAAAGCAAATCAGGGACATTACGTCGTTGATTTTTCTTCATTTTAGAACAAAGTAAACCATCAAATCATAAAAGGAACCGAGTCACAAAAATGGTTGTACTGTGTAAAATACCTCTCACACTTCCAGTAGACTTATATCTTTTTGACAGTTATAAGTTTTGTTCTTAAGTTGTTGAAAATGACAAAATTTCTTAAATACTGCCCACGTTTACTGTGTCAGTTGTCCTGGATGATTTACGATATTTAGAGTTGTGTTGTACTTCCGACGTTGCATTAAGATCGTCTCAGATGGTTATTAAGTCATTTTTATTTGTTATATGCAAATTTTTTGTAATGTATTATAAACATTTCTTCGTTTCTCCTTTACTTTTCTCAATATTTTATCAAAATATTTGAGCTAAAGATGGCTTAGTGCTAAATGACCTTAAATTGCCGACGTTAATTTATAATTTAATGTTTCGTAGTGTTTTGGAACCATTTAAGCAAATCGTCTATCCTTTCCCTCTATTTCATCACAATACAAATGCTCACTCCGATGGTCCCCATATATCTTAAAGTTTCGAAAGTTAAAAAAATTGAATGAAAATAGTACAACTGGCAAATAATTTGGTATATTGTCCTCCATCCTTCGATCCCATATGAAAATATCTTTATCTTCAGTAATGTAATTGCAGGAAGCGATCAAAACAAATTGCGACCTTTGCAATTTTAGAAACTTGAGAGGTTTTATCGAAAATCACACGAATGTAATATTTTATTAGTAAATATTAGATTATTTCAGTAGAAACGAATATATAGAAAATTTACAGCTATTTTGAGAACTTTTCGGAAAGGTCCTGCAAAATGGGCTTGATGTAAATACTCCATCATACAGTTAAACGATCGGTGTTTTAAAATTCGCAAGGCATTGTGATCACTTAGATCGATCGAGGAGTGTCCATTTTGAAGAAAAGACTACGTACGATTTATCCATTAGTGCTGTCAAGTCAGACGAACGGATGGTTTTGAGAAAAATAACGCTTTTTCGATGCGAAGGAGTGCAAAGGCCAAAATATGTATTTTGGCCTTTGGCCTACGAGAAAAGGCAAAATCCCAATTCTATACCCACAAAACGTTTCCATGCCGACACTGAGAATATTAATAACCGCATACATCGAAGATATCGTTAACCGATACGCTTTTAAATGTGCTCAGATTTTTATTAAATCTGAAATATCTAAAATTGCGTAAATTAATTTTTGGTGTACTTTCGCGCATGCAGAAACTGTCTTGCACCTTGAATACTGAAAGTAATTGAAACCGCTTAATGCTCTCCATGCCTTAATATTATATCGTAAATCATTTTATCACACGTTGTACGAAATATTCGTTTCGTTAGTAATTTCGCGTTAAATCGTGAGAATTTTGATAGGGGATCACAAACCTTAGAGTGTTAAGAATCAGGTGTGGATGTTTAATCAGATGGCACAATAGTACGTTAGTGATCTGGACAGCCGACACAATACTAAGAGTCCAAGTTCAGATCCTTGCCGAGGCAATTATATCTTTGTTTTTTTTAACTTTTTGTATGAATAGACCATAATATACGGAATTTGAGGACAAAAATGCAGTTTCATTTAAACTTGTGAATTTTCCTAAATTTAAAGAGACCTAATTTTTCGAAATTCTCTCGCTTCGTGTGGTTAATTTTTCAGGTAATGGTTGATGAGCGATGTATTAATAAAAGTTTTAATAATATATTATTTACTCATTACGAATAATACGAAAAAAGTAATTTCTGTTATATTACTTCTACTTCTAGATTCAGTATACATTGATATTCAGTATTTTATTTTGTCAATGAAACTTTTTAATATTAAATATTTCTATTATATCATTTTTTCCAAGAATGTCTTATTGAATTATTCACTGAAGACGTTTGAAGTCTAAAATGTGTGCAAATTTTCTTAAATATTATTTATTCAATAAGTTGAGTGAATGAGTTGTGTTGTCAACACGCTATTTAAAAGAGATCTCTTTGGCACACTCGCCCCAACTCCGGCTGCACAGTCATTTCATTTTTGAAAAATTTAAAGTATCTCAATATCTGCATAGCAGTGCATGGAATTAATAACCTGTTTGGCAAAGTGTAACTGACAATTCCAAATAACATTTTCCGGAATTTATAATTTCGACAGTCTTCTGCATCACAAAAATGAGCTTACGCTTCGAAAGCAAAATTAATGTCATTAAGGCCTTTCACCAATATCGGGCTCCTCAAACGTGTGATGAGTTGCCACTGTTTATGAACTCCAGTTACCACATCAAATATTGAAGTTCTATGAAACAAAAAATTACGAGGGCTACTATATTCCACAGGAATTGACTTGCGTGAAATTCGTTTCTCTGCATTTTGTTCATTTATCGTTTGTTTTAAAAATTCAGAGATACGAGGAATAACATGAGAAGCATTAAGAGGGAAAGATAATTCGTATGCGTTGTGTTTTGTTGCGACTCACATTCTTCTAGATTTTTGTTCGTAATATTAATTGCTTACAAGGAATGCTTGCAGTGACGTTGGTATATTGTGCATATAACGGTTTCTCAGCACTTTTGGGGGAATGTTTATTGAGTATCATGATCACATTTTTGCGTAGAAATTGTGGAAAATATCAACAATCACCGTAGGATTGATTGAAACTCACAGTGGAATAATGTGAACTTTTATTTTAGTCGATTTTTAACCTCGTTTTGCCAAAGCTCAAGGGACCAGTTATTTTATTTCGTCATAGAATTCTGTTGTATTGAGAGTATCTGTTCCGTATACATCGCCAAAAAGATACGCCATTGACGTGATGCATTCGCCCCCTGCCCCTTCACGATATCTGACTGGGAGGTCCTAGGTTCGAGTCCCGACGGTGGCTGGATATTCGACTCTAGGTACATAGCTAGGTCGCATTCAGTCGCTGTCTGGATGAGAATTCTAGCTGGGAGGCTGCTCTGATCGGTAGTTTTCCGTGGTTTCTCTGATCAACACCTGGTGAATACCGGAGAAATACCCTAACAAATGGGTTACGGACCGCCACAAACGTTCCATCTTCCTTGTTCTATCACCTTTACTTTCACACACACACTTTCACTTACTTTCACTACAATATCACACTTGTCAGGAGACCAGCAGGGGGCTAAGAGCTTGTCCCGGCTGCGGCGGTGCCCCTCTGGTGGGACATTCTTGGTTGGGGAAATCTTCACGAACAGACTCTGCGGTCTTCAACTGGAAGACTTCTTTATATAGTTACCTCAGGTCTATTGAGTCTAGTAGTTCAGTCGCTGTCGGAGAGATAATTCTAGAATCCAGCTGCTCTGATTGATAGATTTCCGCGGTATCTACGATCAATATCAGACGAATGCCGAAGCAGTACTCTAAAAAGGGCCATGGACAGCGCGCGATCTTTCCTTCCTCTTAGTTGACCTACTAACCCTTTACCTACACACACCTACACTCACGTGCACTACACTACCACACATGTCGGGAGATCTCTGGTGAGCTTAGAGCTAGTCCCCGCGGAGCGGTGCCGCATTGGTGAGAGATACCAGGTTGGGGAAAATCCTCTCAAGACGACGTAGGTCGATGCCGGATCCCACAATCCATAAGGGGAAGATCACCACCACCTCCCGCGAGAAAAACATTTACTACACTTACGGAGATAACGACCTTAGCAGTTTACGCTCACGGAATCCATAAGGAATCAAAAATCACGAAATCGCGCGGTCGGCCAATGACCGTTTGCAGCGAAGCTCTCTCAACAGCTTCAGAAGGATGGCGTCCTGTAAGTAACCTTCATATTGTGTACCACAATAGCCGGTACTTGAAGGCGCTGTCGCAGTGCCGCTGACCGGGAGGTTCTCAGTTCGAGTCCCGACGGAGGCAAGATTTTTGACACTTGCTAGATGGCTAGTTCGAAGTCAGTCGCTGTCTGGATGAGAATTCCAGCTGCCTGTTGCTCTGATCGGATCGGTAGTTTTACGTGGTTACTCCGATCAATGCCAGGCGAACACCGGAACAGTATGCTAACGGGCCACGGACCGCGCGCGATTTTTCCTTCCTTGTTTTATCCCCACCACTTACTTACACACACATACACTTACTACATTTACCACACTTGCGCCGAAAACGACCTTAGTAGTTGACTACCAGACTCACCGGGAGACCGGTCGGAAGCTTAGAGCTTGTCGACAGGGGTGGTGCCCCACTAATGGGAGAGACCTGGTTGGGGAAACATGTTAGCCGACGGACAGGTCGGCGCTACATCTCACCATCCACCGGAGGAAGATTTCCGCCTCATCCCGAGGAAAAAAGTGCTCTACATTTACGGTACTGATGACCTTAGACCTAACCAATCAATCAAAAAAAGGCCCTACGGCCTGTATATTTGTGGAGCGCGTGTTCTACGAAATATTTATCGATTCTGGAGTGTCGCGTTTATGTTTGCTCATTAGATGGACATGCAGGCGCTCAGTATCGACCGCACGATCCGCGTTATCTCCAAAGGGCAGAATGTTAGCAAATTGAATTTTGAAGTATGAATGATTTTGTTCGCCTATATGGATTTTCATGAGAGTTATCTCTCCCATTTGTACGCAAGCAATGTAAAGTTTAATTAGTTTAATTTGAACGTGGCACGTCATCGTAAAACTGCGGATCCACGCGTCTTCGAATCCGGCTCTGTAGAAAATAATAATGGTTGTGCTTTCTAATGCAACTAGTGGTGATACAAGAGCTCATCTTTTCTCGCATTATTTGTAACGTTACGTGATTGTATAATACTATTTGAGCCCTCAAACGTATTTCCAAACCGCAAAAATATTTTACATAACTCGGGCGTAAACCTAGTTATTTTGGTTCCGCTTAACTGTCACAGCGACAAAGCCACAGGCAATAACTGTGAAACCATAGTCAAATTACTGGTATAAATATTTCGCTTTATCGTTTCAAAAAAAGGGCTTTCAATGAAAATTGAACCTGCGGCATTTTTATAATCGTACGTTCTTTTATTTTACCCTAAAAAAATAATTTCGAACAATATTTGAGAAAATTCTGAAACAGATGGAACTTTGTGAAAAATATCAATTTGAAAAGTTCAAATATCCATGTCGAATTGAAGGAGTAGCAACATTAGGTAAATACATCGGGAATATCAGATTGTAAATATCAAAAAATGTAAAGATCCTGTTGCAAGGTTTGTTCACAGACAGACCTTTTCTCTGGAACTACTTTTTTGCTTTCTACAAATCGTAAAACGTGGAATCTAAGTACACAAAATGTTAGAGGAAGTAATTTCATGCGTATAGACTTATTCCCTGCAGCATTACAAAACTTTCTGTACGAAAGTATTCTAAAAATGAGGAAACCAGCTTAAAACTCCATAGAAGTTTACGGAAATACATAGGCGTGCGCAACCTAGAACAAGTGGGGGGCGCGGCCAAGCGCATTTTCGGGCCACTTTGGGTCCCCTTTCCCAATAAACCTTTTCTATTAAAATCTTTTTTATTTATACATTACATATTTTACTTGTAAATAATCATACTACAGGAAAATGAAACTGTAACTTTAATGGTACAGTTCAGAAATGCAGTTGATTTGATGTTGAGCCATTTCCATATTTGCTAGTTTGTTTGGATGGAGCCTCTTTCATACATTTTGTGAATCATACTATCAGCTTAAATTAAAGGTAAAATTAGGGATTGAACGTATTTATAGATATAAAAAATTATTTTACGTAGAGCCATGGGCTCCATTCGAAATGTTCAGTGGGGCGAAGGTCCTCTACCCCCGCCCACATTCACGCGCCTGTGCGTAAAATAACCAGCAACGAGCCCTCTCTGCAGCCAGCGTGTCCGCGTCCGCGGGGCCCAGCCGGTGGAGGGGCTGCGGAATCCGGCCGGCCGCTGGGCTCCCGCTCGCTCGGTCGAGTGGCTGCCGGGAGCATCGCGTCGGTCGCGGGCAGCGCGCAGCCGCGACCTCCCCTCCAAGCCGCCACCCGACCGCCACTCCCCTCGCTTCCCCCGCCGCTCGCACCCGTTCCCCGCCACGCATTCCCCACGCTTCCCCGCTCCGCCACGCCCCGCGACGTCCCCTCCCCAACCGCCGTGTTAGTGTACTTGAGCGTAAACACTGATAACGGCGCGAGTCCTCGCACCCTCCCCACCCCTTGCGCTCCCCTCCCCATCTCTTTCCGCCCTTCTCCTCCCGCTCCCGCTCCTTCTCCCACTCTGCCGCCGCCGCCGCCGCCGCAATGGTCCTGCACTGGCTGCTGGCGGGCTGTAGAGGTTGTTCTGGCGCGGCGGCGGGGTCTGAACGGCACGAGCTGTTATATAAGAGCTCTCAGCACCCAATATGCGGAAATTGCACCGGTTCACATTGTATTTGAGATGATGTCGTTTTTAGACACCATACGATAGTGACTAGATATGTTCTTTTTAACTTAAACATTCATTCCTCCCGCTGCTGGGGACCGAGTGCCACCATTTCACGTGGCGTTGTGAGCAAAATACGCTCTCAGCAGGTTTTCTGCCTCTTTCCATTTCATCATTCACCTCATTACCATGTTCGTTATGATCTATCTATTCGAGGGAAGCTTGTGGAGTAATGGCTGTGCACATGCTTTTGTCTGGGGCGCGGCTTCGATCTGCGGTCGATCCATGTGAAATTTGTGGTGGACAAAGATTAATTCATATTAAATCATCATTCATTGTTCTCAATGCCCTCAGTAATTGAAGGGCATCTAAGCGACAATAAAAAATATAGGAGTAAAAAATCTTGTTAATACTGTTCTTTTTAATGTCTTTGCAATATAAGAATATTTTTGTATTACATCGAAGGTCAGAATGCATATATGTGGTGAATACTTCTGAGGGTATTTCGCTTCAAGCTGCTTCAATCATTTGACAACGAAAGAGAACGAAAAAGTACATATAAAACCATGGAATGAGGTTACGCTCATAAAAATTTCATTAAGAAACATTTTATTCAGAGGTAAAATGAACTGCTCCTGTTTATTGCACAGAGAATTGTAAGTGAACCAAATAAGAGTTCTCTGTCATAAACGAGTCTTCACATGAAAACGAGAAAGGATTTTAAGCGCTTTGCCTGAAGCCTTTCAAAAGGTCCTTTATTGAAACTGTTTGGATTAGACACACAAATTATGAGATAATACGTGGCATTTCTGTCATAGAAATAAAAGAAATCATACTAACACAATTAGACAAATGTGAACCGAAAATAATTAAGACATAATATCATTAATTCTTGTAATCCAATAACTCAACAAAAATTATCGCTATTGTGGGCCCTGAAACCTAACGTAATACATTTTATTTTCCCTAATTATATTTAATCCTTGATGTTTCCTCGTGTAAGCCTGATTATTTGGGGAATTGCTATACGAGATTTGGGTGAGGTGACCAGACGTTCCACATTTCGTAGTCGGGGCAATCCCTTACTTTGAGTCCCTGTCCTGTAGTTTGGGACTGGGAAACGGTACGCTAAAATGTCCTTTTTTGTGACCTTTACTTGTGAGCAAAAAATGCTGTCAACATTATTAAATTTATCGTAATATATTCCGTTTGCTTCGCATTTGTTTAAAAAAGAAGTGAGATAAGGTATTGTGCTGTGTCGCGTAACACGAGCGTTTAGATATTATTTTGTGGTTTCTAGGAAGAGAAAATGTAGCTATGCCGTCATTTCAACCTGTATGTGCTTTGTCGCTAACGGTATCATTATGGAGAAATTCAATAATTCCATCCTGCTTCTGAGAGATTCTGTGCGATTTAGTATGATATCTTAATTGAGAAATACTGATCTATTTCGTAATGAATAAAAGTGGGGGGGGAAAATGCACTAACTCAACGAAAGCAGTTGTGAGTGCGTAATTTAATGTTCCAATGACACCTATTACCGCCATTGTCGGTTCGACCGATTTCACGATGTCTAAAGTCAGAGATTTCCTAGTAAAGAACAGTCCAAACTAAAAGTTTGCAAGATGAGTTTACTTGAACAAACGGATGAAGTCTCGATTACATCAGAAGTATTTCCAACAGCTTGAGTTATTCATCTGAACTGGTTTTGATAATTTTTTTGCGTCATTTTTTTCTTTAGGGAATTTTCAAACCACATGCGCTGGTTTAGTTAATCAAAATACTTACCCTAATTATAAAATTATAATTCAATTATCGCGGTAAGTTTTAAAGTAAAATGTGTTACATGTAAATAAAATCTCTCCATGGAAAAAAGTGAATGCAGTTGTCCCTCTCTGTTTTTAGGCTGCGCACGCCTGTGCAAATATGTATACCAAAGAATAAAGTTTAATTATGAGTGTCTGTGGTAATGAAGAGTACCCAGTCTGTAGCGGCGCCGATCGATAATGAAAGGTGGCAGTGTTGTAATTGCAACAGTACAATGAGAACATAAAAATGATAACGCAGGCTTCATTTATATACTTGCCTCTCGTTTTAAAAATGTGTCTGTAAAGGCATTGTATGGATTAAGGTCTGTTTATTTAGTTAATTGTTATTCGTTTCTGAGTATAAATGCTTTGCATCTCGTCTATCAGTGGGGTAATACTGTAAGGCTGTGAAACAACCCATTTGTATAAATTCAACAATCATGTCAACAACAGTGAATATCTGGAATTAAAACACAATTAATAGCGTTGTAGTGATAGAGCTGAATCTAGATATTAGGGTGCCAACGGCTAGCATAGACTTTGCGGCTCTGTCAGGATACTTCAAAAACAGGTTTTTGTAATTTGTTTCACCGGGTATAGCGCCCATATGAGTGGCGCCCATGGCTCGTGCCATGTCTGCCATTCCGTAGATACGCCTCTGGTGATAGTTTAAGGTAGTTTTGTAATTACCTCTCCTCCTTCATTGAGATTTTTCTCGCTACAAATGTTTTTTAAATACGGAACATATTAAGCATCCAATCTAAAATTACTTGTTTCAAATACAGTACTTCCATCGATGTCTTCTTGGCTGTCTTTTGAGGTCACTCCAATTTTCATGGGCTGACGAATGTTTTCTTCCTCTTCCTTCTCGTCCTCCGTTCGTCGTCCTCTTCTCTTTTATTTAATTCATAATAACCAGTAGAATCTTGCTCTTTCATTAAACGTTCTTTCGTACTAATTTTGTGAATAATTCTTTTCTGTTCTACAGATAAGCTTATACTACGAGTCACAACAAAAAATAATGCCCTCGGTCAACAAAAGAAAACAACACAATTTCACGGGAAAGCTTTATGGTAACATATAGAGCACTATTTTCCAACATAATCACCGTCTTAATTGAGACATTTTCCATATCGTTGGATCAACATTTATATTACTGTGTCGTAGAATCAATGGCCTGGGATAGGAACCAGTGGTTGCCAGGCACCTGCAAACTTGCGTCACTGTGATACTCGTAATGATGACAGGACAGGAATTTCATGAGGCGTAAGAAAATACGGAAATCGTGGGTGAGGGAAATCTGGATAACATGATGGATGGTTTTAAAACACCTCCCAGCGGAACTGCTGCAGAAGATTTGTGTGAGCCGAGCCGTGTGTGGACAAACTGGTGATCATCCTGTTTCAGTCGTGTCATGGTCTCCAAGCTGTGAGGACGTATTTCTTAAGCGCTCCGAGGGTCACCGCAGGTAGTTGTCAGTGAGCGGCGCAGCTGGTAGTTTTGTTCAGCAGTACGATCGTAAGTGAAGAGCGCCGCACACATCGCCAGTGTCTGCTTGGTATAAGCTAAGTATAACCACAATATTCGCTAATTTTATAATATATTGTTAATACTTTTAGTTTTTTCCTAAAAGTAATCTTCATAAAAGTAAGTTCGTTTTACCTCTAATTTTTCAACATCATGGCCACACGCAACGCTAAAGCGAATGACGCTGTCTCTGCTTCGCTTATTGAAAGCATCCTGACATCGGATGTTTTCATAAGCAAAATTGCCCAGGTTGTTTCTGAAGCAGTGGAAAAGAAATTGGAGGTGTTAGTTTCTCGTTACGAAGAGAAACTATTAGAGAAAACTAAGGAGATCGATGATCTCAAACTTCAACTGGAGGAGCGGACTGATGAGCTTGAGCAGTACCAGCGGCGAAACTCCCTAAGGATCTTTGGGGAACCCGAGCATGATGGCGAGGTCACCGACTGCATTGCAATCAATGTTGCCAAAAAGATAGGTGTCCAATTAGACCTAAGCGATATTGATCGCAGTCATCGAGTTGGCCGGAAAACGAATGGTGGTACTCGACCTATAATTGTAAAATTCATCAGTTATAGGAAGCGCCGGGAAATGTTTTCATCCAAAAGAAATCTCAAGAAAACGGGTATCACAATTCGGGAGGACCTGACGAGGATGCGGCTGGAAGTGTTAAAAAAGGCTGTGAAACGTTTCGGCCAACAGAATGTTTGGACAACAGATGGTGTCGTCATCGTAAAGGTGAGAAATTCCAAAGTTCGCGTCAGAACTATAGCAGAACTGGATAGTATACATAACTAGGAGCAAAGACTATGTACTATTTTTCGTTCTTAAAACAAATATTTTTAATTATATTTTTTAATTTTTTTCGTCTTTTGCTAATTTTTATAGTGCTATTGAATTACTATTACTATTATTAATATTATCATAATATTTGCTATTAACACTTTTACTTCTAATTTATTATTACTAATATTAGAATTATATTATTTTATATTACAACATTTTAATTATATTATTTGTTTCACTAGTGTGCTTATTCTTATAATTATAGTTAACTATTATCCTAGAATATTTATTAGTTATAAGAAATTTATAATAATTAGACTAATTCTAAGTAGTTAGTGCCCCACGTGTAATTGTAAGCAACTTATTTAACTCCAATTCCTTTCTGCTTATTGCTTTTGATTTTTTCCAACGCGGATATCTTCATAAATGTGGCAACGAAGCTTAACACCGTCTTTTCCTCAGTACACGCGTTCCAGGAATTCTGTACCTGTGTTTAGTGCTAATCCGGAAGTGGAGAGGATACTGGCTCACCCCAGCCCCGTGGAAAGTCCCATACCCGCTCGAAGTAGCCCTGCAACCCTCCAGGATTTACAAATTTCTTTGTCTCAGTTCCCTCGTGGCTTGTCTGTTTTCCACGTAAATGTCCAATCACTTAAGCAGCATTACTCCGAAATTTCAAATATTATAACTGAAACGAAACCAGACCTGTTATTAATAAGCGAAACATGGCTAAAATCTACAATAAAATCAGGACTCGTATCGGTATCTAATTATAAACTCCTTCGGAATGATAGGTCGATAATTAAAAGCAATTTAAAAGAAAAGACGGGTGGAGGGGTCGCATTGTTTGTTCGCAATGACATTAAGGTTAAAGTAGTCGCTCACTCCACATCCTCTTTACCTGGCATGGAATATATGTTTGCAGAAATCCAAATTGGAATGAAACATTTACTTGTTGCTGTTGTTTACTGGCCCCCGAAAACGGGAGTTTTATCCGAATTAGAGATTCCCCTTTCGCAGTTCGCAAGTAAATATCAGGATATCATAATCATGGGTGATTTCAATTGCGATCTGAAGGTACCGCTCACAAACTCGGCGGAAAAGTTTATTGATACTTTTAATTCATACAATTTACAAATATTAGAATTTGGCCCGACTCACTTAGCATTAGGAGCTGAAACATGGATAGATCACGCGATTGTGTCAGACACTTCGAAAGTATTAATGTACGGTCAGATATCTATTTCGGGAGTATCAAAGCATGATTTGCTATTTATGGTGTACTCTATAAAATGTCCTAAATATAAGCAAAAAATTATCCGCTACCGTGACTACAAAAATATTAATTCTGAGGCTATGTTCGACGACAGTGCCAAAGCTCCTTGGCATGACGTTTATAGTCAAACATCTCTTAATAGTAAAGTAGAAGTCTTCAACGAAATTATATCTAACCTTTTCGATAGACATGCACCATGGAAAACGCGACGTGTGGCACGTCCCGCGGCCCCATGGCTTACAAATACATTAAAGCAATTCATGCAGGAACGCGACTCAGCTTATCATCGCTTCAAGTGTAATAAAACCTCTGAAAATGAAAGAGAGTACAAAAAGTTACGAAAAGCCGTAAAACAAAAAATTAGAAACGCAAAAATTCGATATTATCATGATGTCTTTAAAGTAAATACAAACACAAAAGACGTTTGGAACAAACTGAGAGACCTCGGAATCACGAAAGCAAATTCTTCTGAAATTTCTATCGATATGCCCTTGAATTATATTAATGACTACTTTGTAAATGTTTCAAAACCAATACCACCTTCTGTCAAGCGTAATACATTACAGAGACTTTCAAGCAACTCACCTGCTATCAGGGATAAATTTTATTTCCATAACGTTGATCATCAAGAAGTTAGTAAAATTGTTCTTTCACTAAAATCAAATGCAAATGGCTCCGATGGTATCACAGCCAAACAATTGAAATTTGTTTTACTATTTGCCCTTCCGGCACTCACGCATTTAATTAATTTCTCATTAACAACGGGAACCTTTCCTCAAGCGTGGAAGCTTGCACATGTTCGCCCCCTGCCAAAATCTGAACTGACCTCGGCGTCTTGCAATTATCGCCCAATTAGCATATTGCCGACAGTGTCTAAAGTTCTGGAAAAAATTGTTCGAAAACAGATTGTAAAACACGTATCCGACTCAGATCTGCTCGATAACTTTCAATCCGGCTTTAGAGAAGGTAGAAGCACACAAACCGCTTTATTGACAGTAACTGAAGACATACGAAAAGCGCTAGATGATGGCCTCGTAACTGTATTAACTCTTTTAGATTTTAGTAAAGCATTCGACTCTGTAGATTACGACATCCTAATAGCGAAGTGCAAAAATCTAAGTTTTTCTGATTCCACCATCTCTTGGATTGCAAGCTATCTCTACAATAGGCAACAAATTGTAGTAGTTGACGATCTGCACTCCAATCCAAAACCTCTCCACCGAGGAGTACCTCAGGGATCCGTGTTAGGGCCACTGTTCTTCTTAATTTACATGAATGACCTATCAAACGAACTTACGGAATGTAGTCATCATATGTACGCGGATGACCTGCAAATTTATATCTCCGGGAAACCATCACAGGTAGAAATGCTAATAAATAAATTAAATAATGAACTCTCATCTGTAGTCAAATGGTCAATGAGAAACGGACTCAATTTAAATCCTACAAAATCACAAACCATCATAATTGGCTCTTCTCAAATGCATAAGAAACTTGAAGGTTCATATGTTCCTGATGTGCTTATAGACAATGTTGTAGTACCTCGTCATACACAAGTCAAAAACTTGGGCTTAATTCTTGATGATCATCTAAGTTGGGAATATCAGATCCGAAATGTCTGTCGGAAAGTTTATGCTTCTTTGCAATCCCCT
The DNA here is from genome assembly GCA_038098605.1 of Gryllus longicercus. Lineage (NCBI taxonomy): Eukaryota > Metazoa > Arthropoda > Insecta > Orthoptera > Gryllidae > Gryllus > Gryllus longicercus. The sequence goes on along the minus strand of JAZDUA010000258.1, from coordinate 578,226 downwards.
AGATACATCGATAAATGTCTCCCTACTAATACGAAGGAAATGTTGGTAAAAACCCTGCTGTGTCCTCATTTCGACTACGGGGATATTGTGTATAACAATTTAAAAGATTCACTCGCTCAAACTCTACAGAGGGCTCAAAATTCCTGTATTCGTTTCATTTATAACATAAAAAAATACGATCACATCTCTGGAGTTTATAAACAGCACAAAATATTAACACTAAAGGATAGGCGCTTGTATCACAGCCTTTGTCTTTTATTTAAGATGCTAAAAATGGGTTCCCCGACATACTTAACAAATTATTTTGTACACCTTAAATCATCTAGATTTCAAAAATACCAGTTACTCTGCATTCCAAAAAGCAAAACCAGCTACTACAATAAATCGTTCGCAATTACTGTAGCCCGCGAATGGAATAAATTGCCTCCCAATATTAAAAACTCCTCTTCATTAACATCTTTTAAGAAGCACCTGCATGACTTTTTTATAAAGTAAAATACACCATTTTGCTATTTAAATCACTGTAGATTACGGGTCAAATAAAAACTATTTCTTAGGAGTGTTAAGATTAATATGTTTTAGAAATAACATTAATGTTTCTTTTGTAAAAAATGTTACTTTCTTGCGACCTGTTTGATACTGCCGGAACTGTACTTTCATCCGTAGGAGCAGAGGCGGCTTTAAACAAGAAAACCACCCTTTGCAGCATGGACCGCAGCTGAGGATACCATCCCAAAGACCCGTTACTTCATGTTAGCTTAGTTTCCATTGTATTAGGACACAGTCTGCCTGGTGGGTTTTTCCCCGACTAGCGGGTTTTCCTCCAGGATCGAGCGACGTGTGATGGTGTCTTTCTGTATTAATAGATCACAGTCGCTCGGGGTGAATACCAGGCTGCCGCGTAGCGCGCAGATATTTAAAGCACATAATCTTATTTAATTCAAATTGTATTTTCAATCTCAGACTTGATTTTAAAATTATTTCAAAATTATTATTGTAACATTTTATCCATTTAACCTCTGATGTTGTCTATTTATAAGTTGCTTTAAATAACGTTTGCTTTCCACTAACTACTTACAACTTGTAGATTATATTACATTTAAATTTTTAGATAACATTACTTTTTAGTAATTTTACTATTTAATACATTACTCTGTATATTTGTGACATGTGGTCAGGCGGAAGAGCGGGCCTGATGGCCCGAGCCTCGCCATATTAATAAAGGCATATTATTATTATTATTATTATTATTATTATTATTATTATTATTATTATTATTATTATTATTATTATTATTATTATTATTATTATTAATAGTCAGGTATTGATTTATAAATTATAGATTTTTGGATCACACTTTTTTCTCTATTTCTCTCTCTCTCTCTCTGTCTCTCGCATGCATATATGTGGGCTTATGCACAAAGATTGTTCGTATAAAAGAGAAATCTGTACGTTTTATCATTATCAGAAAGTGAATTTAATGTTACATAATTTCTAGATTATGCACCCGTGTCATGAAGTAGGTCTACCCAAAAATCCTAAATCAGCATAATCACTGAAATATTATTCTCGGTGTAAAAAGATCTCATTTTGTACATCATGACCTAATAAATTTAGGACCATGCCCTAAGGTATATAAAACGGAGTTCTAAGGGGCTACAACGCACAATTTCTAAGTTGTAAACAGTAAACCTGCAACAGTGTTGCCCTATTTGTTTGTGTGCCAGTCGCGAAACATTAATTCGAAAATTTTATTCATTGATTCTCTCCAACAGGATGAGAGATGATGAAACAAACTTCGAGGAAAAAGTAGGTTTGAAGTGGTTCCTCACGCACTAGTGTAATGCTGTAACCACTTGTCTGTAAATTGAATAATACAAAATAAAGTATTAATCCTGTAATTACCGGGTGACGGGGTGACAAAAGCCCCCAGATAATAGTTTGCTTTTTTATAGCTTTCAATTTTGTACGAAACTGGAGATAAGTTATAATGGTTCTGGTGTGCTTTTTGGTGAAAATATGTTGCAATTTATCATACGTGTTTGTTTGCTACAGTGTCTTTGGCAATCAGAGAAAAATTCCGGTTTATTCACTCGAAAAATGATCATTCATTTTACGTTTCGGAAACATTGATAGTATTTTAAGTCTTAGTGTAATATAGTTTAATACATTATTATGTTAAGGAAGTACATCGACGTAGAAATGTAATAGGTTTTGACATTAATATAAAAATTGATGCAAGAAAGTCGATTTTTTTTCATTTGTAGAGCCAGAAATTAAAAACAGTTTTTTCTGTTGAAATGAATACACGTGTATATTATTAGTTATATCAATTTATTAATTCCTCTCTCTTTACTTAATTTATATAATTCAATAAACTCTCTCTCCCGCCCCTCCTTCATTCAGATTTTTCTCGCTACAGTTGTTTGTTCGAGCCGGTACAACAACAAATACAAATTTGTTAAAAACATCTGTAAAAAATGTATGAGGGCCCTGGAGTCCGCCCCTCCTCTCCCTTGTTCGTGCACGGGACGTTTAATACCGTGAAATTGCTAGGGTTAATATTTATGATTGTTGCTTTGAAAAAAAATTAGGGAATTTTAAAATCATTCAATATGAATAAACCTATATATTTTGATGTTTTTGTAGAATTGGTTTGATTGTATGATTTTAATAAAAATGTATTATGTGAATGAATATCTGCCTAAACATTTACAGGATCTTCAAACCAATTCTAAAAAAACTAATGTATATGATGCATCGACTGAGAGAGGCCGTGGAAGGTCATCAGATCTCGCCGAGGCAGGGCGAAGGGTATTCGCCCCATAGAGCTGGTTCGCGCGGCAGCGGTAGCAATGACGGTGGGGGTGGCAGGGGGGCGAGAGAGATGGGGGCGCATCCCGAGGAGAGTGGCCTCCTCTTTCCGGCGTAGAATTGCTCTCGCGTTCTCTGCTGGTTACCATTAGAGGTGCAGCGGAACTTCGATGCGCTGGCCGGGAGCCCTCGCGCTCACCCGGCGCCACGCTTCTGCCGCCTGCGTCCAGTATGGCCCCGACTGACTCCTAGCACTGCCAAGTGAAAACATAAACATTTGTCGTAATACTGTTCTGTCATAATGAAGACTTAACGCAATCGAAGGAACGTAAAACCAATCTTGATTTCATTTTGTTGCCTGTTTTGAAGAGCGGCTTAAACTTAGCTATATTTACTATTTCTGGAAAAGTTCCTGTGCATAACGATGCATTAATATGTGCGTTAACTGGTTTATAATGACAGGTGCTCAAGTCTTAAACAAACAATTTGGAAATTCATCTAAACAGACCGAATATTTATTTTCTTAGTTTACCAATTATTTTGAGAATTTCATAGGAGGAAGATTCGAAAACAAAGATCGTTTCTAAAATGTTTGTGGAGACGTCTGATGTTGAGTTTTGTGGCTGAAGACAGTGAGAACGGCAGAAATTCTCGTAAAATATTGGTTGAAGAGACAAGTCACTGTTGCCGGATCGTTCACATTTTTATCGTTATCTTTCAAAACAACATTCCCCACAAGGTTTCTAGTTGATGTGGTAGTATTGTTTACTATATTCCACATTTCTTTTGTTTTTTTATTTGAGTTCAAAACATCCTGATCTTGTTTCATGGTTTTAGCCTACCTTTATGACTTTTATTAACAATGATTTGTACTTTTGGAAGTAAAAGAGGCAATGTGATACGTTATCATGAAATACGTTATGATGCTTTGATTTGCAAAATAATCAGTTTGTTTTTACATAAAGTTCTAATCCTTTGGGTATCTAACAATTTTTTTCGTTGAAATGTTTAATTTCATTTTTTAAGAGAAAACGCATGTTATAGTAAAATGAAAGTAAAAAAATAATGCGTCAGAACTGGCGTTCATTAAGAAGTAACAGTCTTCCACCTGTTAAGTACAATTGAAGCAAATAAATTGTAACTGGTAGTTGATTAAGCTTATTCCAAGAAATGGTGTTTGTTTATGTCTTCTCTTGCAAAGGGAAAGTACTACGAATGGTTTTGAACAATTCACGACCGAGTTGGCATTTGTTTTTTATGGACCTCACGGCGTTAATAACTATTACCGTGATAAGCACTCCACTCATCAAATTTTGTCTTTCGAAATTTTCAATGATATTGTGAAAAATATATCTCGAATATAGTTATTATAATTTAACTTTTGATTGCTTTATTTATGTGTTTTATTTATAAATTCGCCTATTTTTTACTTGTATATTTCATTCAATTCTCTTCTTCTCTCGTTTATCCTTTTCCATCCAGATCGTTCATCATCAACTGGATTTCTTCGATTTTTCCCTTTCTCTCTTCACCTTTTCACCTCTGATTTCTTTTGCTCATTCTGTGCCGGTCCTCTTAAGAGTTGGAATGTCGTCCAACTATACTATTATGTGCTGTGTATGTAAATACAGCATAAGGCTTAATGATCTTGGCGTTAGTCCTAGAATCATGTAGTTCCACCTCTCATACTCTCCTTTTCATTGAGGGACACCCACTTGAACATCTACAGATCCGTAGAAGGTTTACAAGAAAAACCCGCGTTCTCTGTCACTCTTCGTGGCAGCTTTGATTCCCCTCACAAGAGTCCTGAAGAAGGACCAACTGGGTTTTCATTTGATTTATGTACTTAAAGAACAGTAAAAACTGCATGTAATGTATGAGGAGAAGTAAAATCTGCGCAGGTTTTCTTGAGATCCAGAATATCTGCCCCAACTATAAGAATTGAATGATGAACACAATATCCAACAAAGCGAGGGTAGGAACATCTAAAAACTAAAGATTTTCGCTCCTGAGTTATAGAAAAAGTTTTGGTATCGATAAATCAACTACAGATTTGATTTTTTAGTATTGCTAACAAAATAGTGACCATATGACGGGCTTTACTCTTACCACAACTAGCAAAATGAGAGCTCAACCCAAGGTGCGAATAGTGAAGCTACATTTATACATAGTTACTACAAGAGGGTATTAAACATCTAAGTACGGAAAGTACGGAAAGTCTGAAACTAAGGTAGAGTGGCTGCTATACGTGGTACGAGTGTAAAAGACATCGCATTGGAGTTATGCTTAGATTTGTAGACCACTGGAGAAGGCCTGTATGTACTAGGCCTCAAGCTCGCCGTAAATATCTGCCATCAACAAGTTAAGATCCCCTTGTTAATACAAGCAACGTGTTCGAGGATTCCTCAGATTCAAGCTCGATGGAAATATAATTCATCTGTTCATCATCTAGACGCAAGCAGTGAGGGTTAGTCTCGATCGCCAAAACAGAAAACTAATGGCATCACTCCCTCTTCCCACCAAGCAACGTCGAAAGACTCTCTTCAGGATCAGGAAGCCGTGTTCTTCAGCAGATAAACGAGATGGTTGAAACAGAGAAACGAACACAGACCATGCATTCAAAATTCGAAGCAGTCTTAGCCCATTGAAGTACTTAAGGAGGGTATTCATCAGTAGAGAGAGGAAACCACAGGAACGTCGTTGGCAGGCAAGCTGGGCCACGGATAGTATTTCCGAGACATCGATGGTATTCTCATCTGGGTTTGACTGCGAGATGTATATTTTAAGAAAAATACCAAAGCACAGAAATACCGTCATAGCAGTCCACAAACAGGAACTAAAAGCTATGAATACTCAAGGCAAATTACGCAAGACTATAGAGAACGGCAGTGTTGACTATGCAAACAACTGGACGAGACAATCTCTTAATCAGTGCTTAATTCATTTGCATAAATACAATTCAAACACGCCATGACAGTGCCTACCGTGCTACTCAAAAAGCTGTGCAGAAAGTATGACATGCAGGCAACTGATTATTGGCGGAAGCACAACCCAGACTAGGTGACCGAAAACATCAAAACAAAAATTGAGATTTCAAGGCCCAGGCAGACCATCGGCTGGAACATAACAAGCCAGGTATCGCCATCGATTGAAAAGAAACATTTACAGATAGTAGGCTTGACGATTCCAGCAGATTCCACAATGGACCAGATCGAAATAATAACTAAATATCGTGAAGGGTAGGGAGAACCGGTAATACTCTACAAGAGATAGGTCACTGTTGTTCCGGAACTACTTCACATTCCAATGACCATATCCAGAGACCTAACAAAATACCTGAGCACCCTAGACGAGTTCAGCCTAGATCGAAGAAAGCATTTACGCAATTGGATATTGGAGATCTAAGAAGCTTGAAACGGTAGTGAACAAATCTGAGATCTCTCAAAGCGCGTCTGAAACGCACGTCTTGGAGCTGAGTGACACCCTCTCGGAAATGTCGGGATAGGCCGAGATATTACAAGGACACTGGCTCATTTTGTACCTGCATTTTATACCTTCTCCAATGGTATTGGTGTTAGGAAAATCTATGATAAGAGCGTGACATTTTGACCATTTTCTACTCAACCTTTGTGCAAATTTGTCTGGACCCAACGGTACATTTCCTTACCTTTTGTAGATTTTAGAATTTACAAAAATTGGAAGCATTTAGCCTTGTTAGATAGTGTTATACGTTTTAATATATTTTTACTGCATTACGAAGATATAATAAGTTATATCTTCGTGCAGGGTAATTCGTTAAATAGATCAAGAGACACGAGAATAATATATATTGATTTGAATGAATAGGAAAATATATATTTTTGTTAAATTTGAGTATCCGGTGTCCTAGCCTTTTACAGATCTGACGGATCTTAGGACACAGTGGCACTTGGAACGAAAAAATACATCACCGGCTCTCGTCGGGTCCAGTGCATCATTTTCCGAACTCGATCAATCAATTCATAATTGGGCATTTTACGTCACAAATGATGACGTATTAGATTTTACGGCACGAATTATTGCGTCATCACACATTCAGCCAATCGTTGCGAGAGAATCATGGGGAGGTAGCGATAAATCAAACGCCAACCACCATTTTCTCGCACAGATGTCAAATACTCGAGACGTCACAAGGAAGTTGTTTCTCAAAATTGTTTCATTCTCTTATAAATTTATAATGCTGTTATGCAAAAAATAGTGAATGTAACTGGTTTATAATGTTGCTTTATTGCATTCGAACAAATTTGGAAACTCGCTCCTAATGTCTCTCGTTTTCAAAACATGTACTCACGCAATAAAGTTTAGCATCATAAACTAATTGCATAAACTACTAGTTTCGTTTTATTATTTGCTGGAGGCATTGTGCAGATTGTGAAAGTTAAGTTTTTTTACCAGAGTGCCCGATTTTGTATTTGCAGATTGAAAAATCATTGTTGGTTAGAGTCATTGTTGGTACAACTAGGAAATTTGGTGGCCTTCACCGAATTGTTCGGCGTTAACTTTTGTAAACCGAAGGCATTGTTAAATCATTTGTGTACTCTGAACAGTTGTTTTGCATTTTCCTCCCTTGTGATTGTGCTACGTTTCCTTGCTACTGCTATTATTGCACTATTTACAATACTATTTCTGAAGACTGCAATAATAGAACGTATTGTGAAAAATTCCTCTCGTAACGTATAAAGAAGATCCCCGTGTCGTGGGCGGAGACGAAGCACTTCCTTTCCAGATATCGCGGTCTCCCTGCTCGTCGAAGAGCCCGGACGGTGGGATGAGGCAGTATTGCGCCAACTTGGGAGGTTTACGCTCCGCTGGCGAACTTTGCTGCGTGGAGTAAGGCTGATGGGAGGCAACGCGTGCGATGTAAATTTGCGTCCAGAAAAAAAAATTGAAGAGGAGGAATGCGCAGCAGGTTGTAGGTCGCGATGGAAAACGGCGCGGAAGGGTAGAAAAACGAGGTAGCGGAAGAGGAGTAGAGAAGGGAAGAAACAAAGGGAGAGCAGAGAAACGAAGAGGACGTGTTTGGATTTGAGGAAGAATGGAAGGAGAGCGATGAGAGAGAATAATAATAAAGAGAGATACAAAGACAAAAAGGGAGACAGTGACAGAGAAAGAGACACACAGAGAGAAAGAGAGAGAGGAGAGAGAGAGAGAACGATGGATGTACTTCCGAGATGAGTCTGTGAGGGTATGACTGAGTGAATGCCAGTGGAGAGAGACGCTTGAGTCCCTGAAGTACTCCGTTTTGCGGAGTGCCACGCGAACTTCTCCATTGGCCCATCTTGATGTAATCAGCTTTGAGTAAATTAAACTCTCTCTACCCACGTAGCTTTCCATGCCTGTTGGACTGCAAGACGTATTTATTTAATGATCTTC